>JAULBW010021638.1:0-89031 GCA_032358265.1 Vaucheria bursata | reverse complement strand
CTTATGAGAACACACTAATGAGAACATACTTATGAGAACACACTAATGAGAACGTACTTTACAAGAATACACATATAGGACGAATTAAGTCCATAGAGTTACAGTTCAATAACAGATCACGGCAAAACAGATCAGATCCTGACAGTGACATTTTAATTGCAGTGGTATTGTGTATTACAGCATAATTCTGCAAAGGCCAAATTTTTAACCCAATTTTTCTGCTTATAATCAGAATATGCACGTAAATACTGTTCTAAACACTGATTTACATGATTTGTTTGGCCATCAGTCTGTGGGTGATATGAAGTTGATATACTTTATGAGATTCCATAACTTTTCAGTAATGAACTCCAGAATTGTGAAACAAATATGGAACCTTGATCAGAAACAATATTACTTGGAAAACCACGTAGTTGTACAATATGATGAAAGAAAACATTGGCCAACTTAGGGGAAGATATAGTTTTTGAGCATGCAATAAAATGTGCCATTTTGGTGAATCTATCAACAGCAACTAAAATTCAATCCATACCTTAAACAGTTGGAAGATCTGTGATGAAGTCCATTGAAATGGAAAACCATGGTTGCGGTGGTATTGGTAGTGGTACCAATAGACCAGCAGGTTTCCTGTGATCAGCTTTGGCTCTTGCACAAGTTTTGCACCATTCAACATACTCTCTACAATCCTTTTGACACGTGGGCCACCAAAATGAATGGGTCAAAGCTTCAAATGTCTTCTGTATACCTTGGTGTCCTGCTAGTGCAGAGTCACGACATATTCCTAATATCTTTGTCCGCAGTAATTTAGGTATTACTGTATGTCCATTATAAGTCAAACATTCATCTTCAGTCAAGAATCCTGTTTTGTCTTGGAGTTCCAATAATAATTCATCATGGATTTGAGTTATTTTAATTTCATCCAATAGTATTAATGCTTTTTCTTCTGCTGATAATGCTGCTAAAATATACTTATCATTTGATAGCAAAACTTGGCTTTTACCTAAAACATGTTCATCGGATTCACATAGGTGATAATCAGGGTGACAACTTAATGCGTTGGGTTTTTCCCTATTAAGACCCGGTTGATAAACAAACTGAAATGTGTAATCGGCAAGGAATAAGAACCAAAAGCTTGTCGTCCATTAAGTTTGCAAGTTGATGAAATATATTGAAGGTTTCGATGATCTGTATAGACTGTAACAGGATCAGGATTACTCAATAAGAACTGATGCCACTGGTAGAAATATGCAATAATTGCTAGTAATTCCTTGTCGTGAACTTCATAATTAATCTTGGCTAAAGATAATTTGCGTGAATAATATGCAACAGGATATAATGCCCCATTGTAGCTCTGAGATAATATTCCACTGATTGCAATATCTAAAGCATCGGTTTCCACAACAAAAGGACGGTTAGTATCAGCATGTTTTAAAACCGGTGCTGAAGTAAAAGCCAACTTGAGTTGATTAAATACAATTTTACACTTGTCAGACCACTCATATTTGATATCTTTCTTCAACAAAGCAAACATAGGCATGACCAATTTTGTATAATTTGGAATAAATTGACGGTAAAAATTAGAAAACCTGAGAAAGGATTGTAGGGACTTGACGTTCATTTGAGGAGGTCAATTGGTGATACTCATCGCTCGTTGTGTATCCATAGCAATACCAGAATCAGCAACTGCAAACCCCAGAAAATCAACAGAAGTCGCTCCAAAAATGCATTTTTCAAGTTTGGCATTCAGGAAGTTGCGTTGTAAGCACTCGAGAATCTTATAAACATGTTTAATATGCTCCAAGATATCATTAGAGTAAATTAAAATGTTGTCCAAGTAAACTACACAAAAGACATCAAGGAATTCACAAAGGATATCATTCATTAAATGTTGGAAAATGGCTGGTGCATTTGAGCTGAACGGTATTACACAGTACTCAAAATGCCCATATCGACATCGAAAAGCGGTTTTCCATTTGTTACCATCTTTTATACAAACAAGGTTATATGCCCCCCCAAGATCGATTTTTGTAAAAATACGAGCCCCCAAAAACCGATGTAGCATTTCATTACTAAGTGGTAATGGGTTGCAATTTTTTACTGATAGCATTTAAACCTCAATAATCAATGACAGGTCTAAGTTTGCCATTTTTCTTCTTAAAGAACAACAGAGCACCAGCAGGAGATGATGATGGACATATAAACCCTTTTTTGAGATTTCCATCTAAATATTTTTTTAAGGTATCCAGTTCAGGATTTGATAATGGATAAATTGGGCCCCAAGGAATTTGCTTATTTTTTACAAGATCAATACTGATGTCATACTTTTGATGTTCCGGTAAGAGATCACATTCATTTTTCAAAAATACTGATGCAAAGTCATGATATGCATTCGGCAACACATCCCTTATTTTTTGAATCTTGTTATGCTCAGGTAAATCATCATCAAAACTTTTGGCAGAGTTGTCTTTCGGTATATCGGAATCAGGAGCAGAGCAAATGTTCAATGACAGTGTAATGTCATTTGGAATAATTTTACTTGATTTAGATTTGGTTGGGCACTCTATATCTTTGCAATAATCTTCATCATTTATATTTAAATGCATTTCTTTGAAATGTTAAACTTAATAATTCCCAATTGATACTAGGATTAAATTTGTTTAACCAATCTAATCCAAGAACAATAGGAGAACACAAGTTCTTCATAGCATAAAATTTGTGTTCAAAATGAATATTCTCAATTTTTAGGGAGCATTGTGCAAAAGTATTAGGGCTACTTGATGAAAATGACAAACCATCAATACCATAAAAACTAATAGGTTTATCTAGGAAACATGTGGAAATCATGTTTAAATTTACAAATGTTTTGTCAATTAAACTTCTTTTACAGCCAGAATCTACAAATGCATTGCTAGTAATTTTCAACTTATTTTGCAATATAATTTGAACAGGTATGTATAACTGTCTAATATGCTGATCAACAGTAGAACCAACTAGATACTTTGAAATAGTCTTATTATTACCTCAAATTGAAGATCGTTTTGGATATTCACAAATTATGTGCTCAGGAGACGCACAGTACTAACATAGCTTAAGATCCATGCAATGCTGATGCTCTTCAATAGTTAATGGACTTTTAATTTTTGCTGCTCCAATTACCATAGCATCAGAGTGCTCAGTACAAGTCTTAAAATGATGTCCTGAATTCCACTTGCTCCTTCGTTCATTGACACAACTATCCAACCAAATAGCTAAACTATAAAACTCCTCAATAGTCCCAGGGCAATCAAAATGGCAAATTTCAATTTTTAATTCATCATTCAGTGACTGATAAAAAAGCCCGAATAATGACGCATCGTTGTATTTTAATTCAAGAGCTTGATGTTGAAAATTGGCAACTTGAAGTGCTGCCAGACAACCACCTTATTTCAATGAGAACATTTTGTGCTCTGCCTGACAAGCTCTATCTATATCCCCAAAATATAACAAGTATAGGTCTTCAAAATTGCTGAAAGAAGTTAATATACCATTATCCGATGCTAAATAAGGTTCTATCCAGTTAAATGCTGCATCCTGCAGATGATTTATTGCATAAGTTACACGGGCAGTGTTGTTCAAAAAACGAGATGGTTGGGCCTTGAAAATAATCTTTAATTGCAAAATGAATGTCCTCGATTTCAAACGATCTCCATAAAAAAGTTCCGGATGAGTTACTTCTGGTTTGCGAATAACGGATAAAGGTGTTGGGGCAACAACAGGAGAAGTTACAGATTGCGCTTGTAGTGAACAAGCCAGAATGCCTATTTGCTCTTGTTACTCAATAATAGATTGATTCATAGCCTGTCTCTCCAATTTCATCTCTTGAAATTACCGTAAAAGTTGTTATGCAGTAGCTTCATCCATTCCTTCCGATCAACTGTTATGACTTGTCGTACAATGAATAAGACAGAAACACAAAAAATACACAAGGTACCAACAGGAAAGACATGGATATTAATAACACATGATTATTATACAAAACCTAAAAGTTACAACTTGCGTGATCGGAAGTGAATTCCAATCAAATCTTAAACCTGCAATATTTCTTGTACAACCGAATCTAGTCAATTTCAGCTGCAGCAATCCTAACAGAAACACATACATGCACACATACACATATCTCTTAACTGAGATATATATAAAGTCAATACACTTGCATTCCATTATTTTTCTTGTTCTCTCTCTTGCTGTTATCCATCTTCCTTGTTCTGTTCTTGTTTCTTTAATCCTTTTCCTTCTTTTTCAAATCTTGACACTTTGATTCACTTGTATATATGTAAAATGAACTTTGGATGTAAGGAATCTGTTCAGACCATATCAAAAATTTGACATATTCCAAACCTTTTAAATCTGAACTTGATACAATAAGATATTTCTGTTTATTTATCACAGGTAAAAAATTTTAAAAGTAGATTTGTTAATCCCAAATGTTCCTGTTTATATTACATTACAAAATAATTTCAAGCACTAAAACTGTTTTCATAAAATTGTTTTTTGCGAATAGATTTATATAATTTACCAAGTCTTTCCATGTATGCATATTTATGTACATTAAATGCTTTTATTATGGTTTGTATCTGTATCAAATTTCATATGTTTTCCCTGACCCTGAATACTATAAAACAGTTATGCAGTTGATGGCAGCATTTTTTGTGGATGACTGAAGATGGATAGTTAATTGGATCAGGATGTTAAGACTAATCAATTGCACTGATGCATAATTCAAGCCAGAGCAAATACAAGAAATGCAAAAGTACTACACAAATAATGCAACTATATTAGTCTTATTTCATATGCTGACAAGAATGAATCTTGTTAACACCTTACAACTTAGTCTAGTGTGTACAAGACAAATTAGATCAAACTGTAAATACAACCCCCTGAAGGAATTGTACATGAATATTGCTATATATAAATGTATCATGATTCTAAGATGAATTACATGGCAAAAACGTATTAGATCCTGACACAGGATTTGATCAGCAATAATTTTCGATCTTCTTGCAACTGCAAAAAAAGAGCAGATGCAGGTACTTGTTTGCCAAGTTCAAATTGCAGGCATTTCAATGGGTTCAGTTAAAAGTCAACAATTTGCAGTATTACCAGTTGGTTCAGAGCATCCAAAAGTCTTATGGTAAAAGCCTTTGATGGCAGAATATAAAACATTGAAATAAAACTATGTTATTCTACTCAAATATATTTATCAACAGTTTCATATTTCTTACATTGCTATATTTAGGTTCAAAAACATGTAGCTGTACTGAAAAAAGATCATAGTGCATAACTTATAGAAGGAATGAAAAAAATTAGCATGATATAAACAATTGAATAAATTGGACAGAGTTACAAGAAATATTACGGCTGGGGAAACGTTGAGGGAAGTTGAAAATTGCAAAATAATTTGTTGCTTAATTTTATTGGAAAAACTACTGAAATAAATGCAAACCAATGACAAGAAGATGTGAAAGAGTAATTGTATCATAGAAAACATAGAATCTAACTTTAAAAAAGGCATGGATAAGTAGTTCAAAAGATCAGTAAACAACTCAACATATATAAACGCATTCCAGGAATCATCTCTGGTTAGTACAGATTATTGTTTAAGAGAGGCATTAGGATAGACCCTGCAGTGATAAACCTGAAAAGAGGTAAAACCTGAGATGACAGTTTAATGTCCAGACTGTGAGCTGTTACTGTGGGGGGAGGGGAGCTATGGAGAGGCTTGATGCTCAATAAAAAAAAACAGAATTTAGTTAACACCTGAACTAACTCACTAAGTAGGAGACTTTCTGCTAGGTTATTGGTACTTTGGTATCTACCCTAGACTTAAACCTCACATCTAAGTCTTCTGCAAGTGAAAAGAAATGGATAGTAAGAACTAGATTTGCTAAAGATTTTTTGTTTTCAAATTTAGTGGACTCCTTTTTGCAAAGAGATACAGAAAGATTGTATAATCATGTAACATTTTGGTTGCTCAATTTTAACTTTGTAAAATATTCAGCCTACAAATATGGCAACTTTCAATTATCTTGGCACATTTTACTGTAGTGCAAATGTTAAGATTTCTCTACAAACTAGAGACTAACGTGTGAACTCAACTTTAACAATAATGAGAGCAGAACAAGGCAAGAGATATAAATCATAGTATATTAATCACTGCACAGCAAGAACTTAAAAGACTTAACCTGTGTGATTGGAAGTGATCACTTGAGATGTAACGAATATAGTTTATAATCGACTATCAGCAATGAACCAAATAGAAATGGCATGTCATCAATAACTATGTTCAAATGTAACCAACTTTAGCTATCAATTAATGCAGCGATCCTAGCAACAAAGAAAGAAATATAAAAATATATATATATATATATTTATATATGCTTCCATTTTTTTAGTTGATGGCTGCTGTAAGCACTCTGAGATTATATACGTTGTCCTCATTGTAATACATAAAAAGTGATGATAATATTTTAAATTGGACGAATATCTGCAATTTGTCTCAAAGTTATTCAGCACAGTCATCTTTTTTTTTTGTAAAAGGCATCATTACATTTATTTATCAGAGGAATTTCAGAACTTTTTGTTTATTCAATGACGAATCAATCGGAAATCCTTGAGCTCTTGGTGCAAGTGTGAAGTTAATTTTATTCACTACTTCGTTGCTTTTGATTTGATTAACAAGCTTCAAAATATGTGGCATGATTGGACATAAATTGATTTTGGCAACTTTTCTACCAATCAGGTTTAACGATGAAGTACAAAGGGCTCGGTAAATCGACCCACAAACCAATGCGCAAAGTTTCAGCTCGAACTTCTTCTAAAAATGTTGATGAAGTATAGATGCCAACAAGCACAGAAGGCTATGATTCTAGTGCGTCTTCAGATTGGGGTTTATGGTTGGAGGATATGGCGGAACAGTGCACTTCTGACGACCTAGATTCTAATCAGCAAAACCCAGGTCATGAAAGTCATTCAGATGCATTAACAAATATGAGCGACGAGCAGTGGTGCCAGGTATCAAAAAATGAAGATTAAGAATATGTAAGATATTCCAGCGTAAAAATTGTTTCCATTTTGAGCGCAGGCAATGTCAGAGCAGGAATCCTGTGTCCAAGAGTGGAGTTCGCCAGTATGGAATCGCGCTTTAGAAATAGTTGTTGCGCACAATCTTAGCTCAGATAGTCAAAAATGTCTTTCTCTTGAGAATACTGCCTCTAAGGAAATTGCACGTCGTTGGTTAAGCACTTTAATGCCGTATACTGCTCCAATACTTTCAGGACTTATTAAATGTATAAATACAAATGATTTCCCTTCGTCATTCTACGTTGACGACAAGATAAATCCGTCAGCAATTGTAATGATTTCCTTTTTTCCCGA
The DNA here is from genome assembly GCA_032358265.1 of Vaucheria bursata. Classification (NCBI taxonomy): domain Eukaryota; class Xanthophyceae; order Vaucheriales; family Vaucheriaceae; genus Vaucheria; species Vaucheria bursata. Next base: position 81,618 of record JAULBW010021638.1, on the reverse strand, counting down.
AAAATCGTTATCTATTTTTAGCCTTTACTCAGAACAAGCGGAGTCACTAATTGCCTCGATTTTAGTTCCTGGTCAGCCAATTGTATTCACGCACGTCGACGAGCTTGTTATTGAGCCAATGTTAATTCGCTGCTTGGAAAATTCAATGAACCTTAGACTGCTCCGAAGAATAAATAAAACCATGTGGGTTCTGCAAACAGATAGTACAATAAATGTGCCTGAACTAATGGAGGTATTGCTGTAGTTACAATTCAAATGTATTTCCTTTAATTTAACTTTAAATTAATTTCTTTCTTATATCATTGATAGAATAGTCATTATGGCAAACTAAGTTTGATTAATATGGGCTGCGTAACAAAAGCTTTAATGGATATTAAAGAACAGCCCAGCATGATCCACATCAGCGCATCGATTGAGCACAATCTATCGGCATGCATATTCGTTGACAATGCATTAGCTAGTTGGTGTATAGCAGACCATAATTGTGCAATCCAGTTAGTTTATACAAGGCCAGAGTTTCGGAGAAGAGGATTTGGGACTGCTGTTGTAGCCAAGATGATTCATATTATTCAGGAAAAACGCGGTCCTATGAATATATTTTATTCTTTAGTGAATCCAGCTAGTCATGGTGTTTTTTGGAAGACCCTAGGATGGAAACAAGTATGCTGTTCAAACTGGCTGCATTTTGAGCCTGTTTGACAATAGCAAAACTTTTGGTTGCTGCGACTTTTCTTTACTGCAAGTTTTATGCTCCTATAAACTTTGTGATATTTTTCTGTGTTCTACTCTTGATCGCTACTTCAATTATATCAGAAATATAATATCAGTGCGGGGTAAAATATTGTACCAAATAAAGTCAATGAAATTCAGACAAATTTTAATGAATGAAAGATTGTTATCAAATCTGATTTATTGTCATTAGCTGAGGCAAATTTTTGTCAAGATTGCTATAATAGCCTAGATTTGTGGAGCAATATACGACATATTCATCTGGTTGTTTTGATGATGATGTCTTACACTTCATTACATGTCATAGTTTGAGCCCTTATGTCCATAGCAATCTAGTCGTAATATGAAGTAATTCAAAGACTTAGTTCGGTAGCAGGAAGTCCCAAGCGGTAATAATGATGTGGTAGATATGCCCTCTTACAGATAAAATAGAGAAAATCTCTATCAAAGTAATCATTAAAAATCTACTCATTTACTGAAGAATGCACTTGAGGTGACCTTCCATAAATGATTTTGCTGATAAACTCTTAAGAGTGTAAATTGTTCTAGTCGCTTTCACAACTACTTTGTCTTCTAAAATGGTTTAATTGAATTTTACGTAGATTTGAGACTTTCCAGTATCAGAATAATATCAATGTCTGCTTACTATGTTCATATCGTAAATGTTGATACTTTAAGTGAATTGTATCATCAACATCTACCTAATTGCATTATCAAAAACAGGTTTGAAAAAGCTTGAAATGCTAAATTTTTAAAACAAAATTTGATTTTTAAAAGCATTTGTTTTGAATTTTTCATGGAGTTGCTTAAAAGTTATATTTGCTTTACTGTCGAAGCCACAGGAGAAGCTAAGGGATGCTGAGCCCCCTCCAACACTTTTTGTATCCTGTCCACTATTATTCGATTTTTTTTATTATGCTTGATTTCGCAAGGAATAAATTATGGAATTTGAATCTTATGTAAAATAATAGCATGGCCAAATAAGAAAAACTTGAATTCATTCGTGTGTGTCAAGTTTCTTTTCAATTATTGCAATCCATTTTGAAGTGATCAATAAGTGGCCAAGAATGTTGGGAAACATTCCATTTGAGGGGAACGTGAACTGTTTGAGTTGTTGGGATTTGAGGAAAACTGAATTTGTAATATTCGCTTATAATTTGGACATACAAAATAAACGATGAATCACAATTTAGAAGAATGGAAGCAATTAGAAATCTTGGCATTAGCAATGCTTGCTTTATTGAATATGAATGCCCAAACATACAGTTCACGAGTGTTATTACACACTTCAAGTCGCTTTGTTCACCTCAAATGTAAAATTTACATTCATGCTAAAACACTTACATCAGTAACTATAAATCGATTAATTCATTTATTCAATTTGATATTACTATTTCAAAATATGATATATGAAACGAATAAATAGAGTAGCATTTATGGGGGGATCAAGTAAGCATCAAGTAAGCTTAGGAAATAAATAAGAAAATTATTAATATCAAATCATGCAATCAAAAGAAACTGTCAAGTTAAGTAAGCTTTTATTTTCATGAGTTTGAACACTCGCCGACATTAGAAATATTGACATCATGCAAGGTATAATGAATCCCAGCAAAACTCATGCCTATATGTATGCTTGGAATTCTTAATTTTTAAGATAAGCCAAGTTTCACCTCACAACTTTAATTATCATTTTACCTTTTTACGTACCAAATTAAATAATATTTTGTAAATATATTCAAGTTAGAAAACAAAGTTTTACTCTACATCAAGTCGAAATGTATTACCGCCAATTTAGATATGACTTTTTACAAATACGACTGCTATTGAAACTTGCAAAATCTGTAGATTTTGAGGTACACCAGTCAATCATAGCTGGATCAAATGTTAAGATGTAACGAATGAATGAGAGCCCTCCATACGCAGCAAGTTCGATATTACATTGACAAGAACAGATGCATCCGACTTCTGCGAGTCATCTATATTTTCAATCATGCCCAGCAGAATTTCATTTATGTCATTACGTAGGTGCTTGAAGATCACACCGACTCTCTCCGAAGTCTTAAACCTTAGCCAATGATCTACTTCGATGACAACCTCATTCCTGATGAGGTATGAGATTCATAAACTTAATATTATAGTATAATAGATTTTCAATCATTTGGTCCAGTAATATTCTTACTTTCGTATACTATTTCCGGTAGCCTTGTTTCTATGCCGCACATGCCTTATGTGTGAACCCCATAGTAGAAGGCTGAAGGGTGAGCATTGTGTTGTCTCATGAAGATAAACCTTCCGATTCAACCAAATCAACCATGTGCACTTTTAAAAAGCAATTCTATGCAGTTAAATGCTTACCTGAGTTGTCTTCATCCTGGAGTGATACAGCATGTAGTGAGGAATATTACCAGCTTTACCTTCACTTCCTTGAAATTCATCTCTATTCACTGAACTAGGATGCAAAAAAGCCGCTTCAAGATCATCGCGAAGGGCAAAATGAGCTCTCTGAGATCCAGCACCTATTCCATTGCAACACATTGCAACACACAGTAAACATCGAATACATCAAATTCAATTTTGACAAATGAACTAAAAGTCATTTAGAGTCATACTCCACTTTAAATTTTCAGATTACAAAACGAATTAATTTGGTAGTCCCAATAGATTTGTTATATCCGAAGTTTATTGAAAATGTATTTCTCAAAAAGCTAATATTTAATTTAATTCTAACCGGAATATCCTTTTGCTGCTGGTCTCACATACCAAGCCACTTGTGGGTACAGCCCAGCGCATAAAACGGACTACAAATAAAACATAGCAAACACTGAGGCGAAGTCATTCATTGGTATTACTAATCAAAAGGATTTGACCTTAAGAAGATTTTTGTCGCCCGCATGGGTATTGTCCAAAGTACTATCGACAGAGGCAAATCCGGCCGAAATAAGATGATCTCTGAACTGTTCACGTAGGCCGGATATAACTTCCATGCTGGTCCCACTAATAAAATTGTTTTTGCACCATTGCCACTCTTTAGATGACTTATTTTGTTTACATTCAGCCTCCCATGCCTAAAAATCAATAGTTAAATAATATAATTACAGTAAATTTAGAATATGATGGATTTGATTTAAAAGAATTTTCACTTATAAAGAAAAAAAAGTTATATTGTGCCAAGTTCAATTAGATTTCCGGATGTAATGAATTAGGATTATCAAGTATGACGTAAGTAGACAATCTTGATAGATTGATCAAATCCAAAGTTTGCGGATATTTAGCATCACTATCTCAGTTGATTATGCAGTAGAATGTTGACAAATAAAAAGCGCACAGAATTAAAATTTGGCCAATAATTTTACTAGAAAATATAAATATTCCCACCTAGGGGTTTTGCTTATCCTAATTGTAAAATTCTGCTTGCTTACCTGATATGCAGCAACAGCAGCAATAGAATCACTTCCATGGTTACCACCGTACTGCTTCTTAGATTGCATTGCCTCACGTTCAAATGACGATCCAAATGGTCTAATGAATGGCGATATGGAAGATAATGATGCAGCTACTGTCAAAATTGGATCAAGACATTTCAGCAAAGCACCCATAATAAGCAATTTTCCAACCCTAAAAATCAACCAACCAGTTTAATTATAAACTTCAGCATGTACTTGGAAATAAATACACTAGTACCTTGCATCCATAGGGAGATGTGCCAGATGGTATCCCAGAGGTGTCAATGATGGTTGCAATGTCACACGATCTACTGTTACAGCTTCAATCTCATATAGATTCCTCAATGCTGCATGCTGTTAACAGAAAGTGACTAGAAAGGATGATTAAAAAGAAAAATTTCAAGAACAGCATATACACCACTAATTGTAGAGGATTTTGAAGGTCAATAAAATGGAAAAAATATGCCTTGATGACTTTTAGACTCATAAAGAGGCTGTTGATTTTTTAAAGGTCATATTTCAGAATAATTTCTAAAATGTTAAAATGGCTGAAAAAAATATAACATTTCTTGCTACACCAAAACCCTAAATCTATACTAAATGATGTGCTAATTTAAAAATATTTCAACTTTTCTTCATAGTATACCAGCATGTTTTCGGGCGGTGGCTGAACAGCTTTACTCAGGACTACTGCGGGATCGCCAATATCAAGTATAAGTGTCTGCAATACCAGTTCTTCCTGTATATGAAAACCCAATGTGTAATGAGTAATACATATATACATAAGGTTTGAAAATACTTACCAAGGGTGAGCGCAATAGTTCTGGTAGTGTGTATGGTGTCATGTGATCAGTATAAAATGCTGATGGATACATACGCCAGCATGTTCCGCTTCGAACACGACCAGCTCGGCCTGACAATAAAATATGAAAAATAAGAACTGAAGCTTCAGAGAAAAATATAGCCTGAACACAGTTACATTACAAAGGTAGAAATTCACATTGATAGTGACGAGCAATCAAATTCAAAATAGATTTTTTTCATTAACCCAGTTAAATTGTTTAAATAAAGTTTGGTATCTAAATAAAATACTCAACATTTTTGCAATTTGTATATAGGTAAGGTAAAGAATATCCAACTTAACACCTATTACGAGTCAAAACTATTAGATGTCTATACGTCCCCAGAATTATGCCTGAAACGAAAGGTCACAGTTATGGAAATATGCACCAAAATTTATTCTTCTCAAATAAATATACACGAAATTTAACGTGACCTTTTGTTTGAAACTAAATTCCGGGGTCAAGGTAGAGAAGCTCCAAATCTATCAGGTTTCATAAATAGCAAACCAGAATGTAATAATACTCTTGCAAAAGTAAAAAAAGAGTACCTGCCCTCTGCTTGGCACTGGCCTGCGAAGTCCACACCTCAACTAATGACGACAATGATGTTCCAGCATTATAGCGCATTTCTTTAACTCGTCCTTGCAGAAAATAAAATCTCATTGAAATGAGATAGAATTTTACAGTAAACTGCGGATACAACAAATTTTCACTTATAGTAACAAAGTCATATTGTCGCAAGTTCCATTTCATAGTTTCGGATGCAACAAATCAATTTGGTGGTCCTGACAGGTTTGTTATATACAAAGTTACTACATATGTCACTACAAAATATTCATACCAGTGTCAATGACGTGCATACAATCTTCAATGGTTATAGATGTCTCGGCAATATTAGTACTTACGACAATTTTCCTAATACCTCGAGCCATAACCTTAAATACTGCATCAATAAAAAAGCTTGAGACAATGTTACAAAAAGAAATAATTTGGGAAAAATACCAGATCTTTGATGCTCAGGCGATAGACTGGAATGCAGTGGAAATACTTGACAGCAGCCATTCAAACGAGCTTCCTTATATTCATACAAATATTCAGATAAAATGAAAATCTAATGTAAAATTCAATCAAAATAGTATAAATAATCTTTCGAAATATTTGCTTTTCATATGAAATAATAATGTCATAGTAAAAATTTAAAACATGAATTTTTTATTTTTTTGTAAAAACATCAGGCATATATATAGTATGAATTACAGTACCTTATTTATCATAGTAACAAGTTTTCCAATTTCCATAGCACCAGCCAGAAACACAAGGATTGCTCCCCCACAAAAATCATTTTTGGAAGTAGACTTCTTATTCATCAAGGTTTGAGATTCATTTTGAACAATATGGCAAATAATTTCTATAATATCATCTAAGATCACTGGATCTTGACATCGGGAGGACATAAGCGATACCTAATTACAGTACGCAGCATTTAGTTTCTACAATTTCAGTATGAAAAGAAAAAATGAGATTTACCTCGTTCTTAACATCATGTGCTACATTGGTTATAGTTTCTCTTGCCAGTGACGGTTTTGTGGTGTCCACTCGTCCATTCCTATTTCTCTTCATTACAGAATACAAATTTTCATTAAAATGTACAAGCATCAAAGATTCTAAAAATTGGTAAGATTATCAAGTTTGATTGATATAAATAAAAGAGATCACAAATATAATATAAGAACTTCACAAAATAATGCAGTGCTAACAAAAAGGCTTTGAAGACAATCAATAGTCTTCAAAGAATTTATCCAAACGCACAATGAATTTACTATAAAGTAAAATAACAAAAACAGCTTGTATTTTTTAACCTCCTGTGGTTTTGAAAATTGTGTTCGGAGAGGTTTTCTCATCCTACTGCTCAGGTCTTCTAAATGAAACGTAGTTACTGGAAATGTCCTGCCACTAATACAAATTCGAGGGCACCCACCAAAATATTCAGTGAATAGAGATACCTAGTTCAAAAGAGATGCATGTAAAACCAAATTTTTCTCTTTTTTTCAAAAAAGAAAAATACCTGCATGGTGGCACTCATTAGAATAACCTTTAAATCAGGCCTTTTAGAAAGCAAGTCTCGAAGAATAATTAACAAGAAATCCGTTTCCAATCTGATCAATAGAAGGTTGTACTATATATTCTCAATAATAATATATAACAATCAGTTCAAAACAATGCAATTCTTTAATAATATGTATGCATATCTAAATACGAAATTCACTTTCAACAACATCATATGCAATTCATAAAATGTTCAATTAAAATAAAAAATGTATGAAATTTAACTTGTTGAATAACTAACCCTCTCTCATGAACCTCATCAACAATAACATGCGTGATATTCGATAGCAAACTATCTGTTGTAAGTCGTCTGAGCAGCACACCTGTGGTCATAAAAGTCAGCCTTGTTGCTGCTGAAGTCTCGCTCTCTAATCGTATACGGTACCCTACTACACTGTAAAAAATGAAAAAAAACGAAAAAAATGAAAAAAATTGAAAATAAAAAACAAGAAAATATTGTTAGAAAACATCACTAACCCGCCAATATTTTCACAGCGTTCTGAAGCTACTCTGGTGGCAACTCCAATAGCACTAATGCGCCTTGGCTAAATTTACATATAAATGTACATGAACACATAAGTATACTGAGTTTGAGCTCTTATGCATTGTAAACGAGCTTACCTGAGTACATATAATGGAGCAACTGCCTCCTTGACTTGCTCGTATAGCATCCTCCAATATAAACTGAGGAATCTGTTTTTATGAAGGTAAATTGCTAGATAAGAAACGCTTGTATGAGAGAAATAGAATCTAGTTATTAATCTTGCCTGAGTTGTTTTCCCGCAACCAGTCTCTCCTTCAATTACGACAACCTGATTCAGTTCAATCAATGACAGTATTTCATCCCTGTAAGAAAACACTGGTAGATGCTGTCTATGCTTCATCACTTTCTGATACCTGATTTAAAAGGTACAATAAATAATGTCATAATAAGAAAATATCATAATAATAGTAAAATTTTTGATTAAAAGCATTAAATAGCTATGTGATACAGGTTGAGATAACTCTAGCCATGTCTGGTTATACATTAATATATATTAATACACACTTTTATAGTATAAAATCCAATACACTAGCCACTATTAATTTTGAATTTTCATTGATGCAGACTAGTATAGAATCCAATATGCTACCCAATATTAGTTATACATTTGTTTAGATTGATGCAGGCTATTATAGTAATAAATCAAGTATACTAGCAACTATTAGTCGCGCATTTCAATCATTAATATCACAAGGTCTTTTCTCTCTGCATTTCTGTGCTGTATCATACAATTATCATAAATTATATTTACAGTTCTTTGACCTTTCCGATGTCTCTAGCAGTTCAGCATAATTCAGCATTTTTTCGCTCAACTTCTCTATCTCATCAGGAGACATAGTTTTGTGGGTATAAAATCTCTTAGCATTCACTGCCTTATAGGACAACTTTAGAACAAAAATATAAATATTACTTCATTTCTAATAAAATATTTATATAATAATCATTTCTATACCATCAATCTGTTCACGGATGCACCAGTGCGGGTCTCCATTTCAATTGCATCTGAGAATGCATTGTATGAACAATATAAAATGAACTTTAATGAGCGCTTTTTTTAATCAACTCTACCTTCATCACAATTTTCTTCTACATTACTTAACGGCTGAGCGATGATTGCACGTGCCTTCCCGACTCCAACACTAGACAAGCATAGCATATCATCATCTTGAACAAGTGACAGGTCGCTTAGCCATTGAGATATTGTACCTTCATGTACAAGGCCTAAGCCCTGCACACAATATGACCACCATTAAAAGCTACTATTACACAAAAGAATTCGAACTTGAAGTATAAGAGAACTAAAAAACACAAACTGATGCTTTCTGTATTGACAACGCTAAGGAATTAAGAATAATTAAATGTGATGTGTTGCGACAAAAATAAATAGCAAACCTTTGGTTTTTTCTTCACTTTCAGCTTTCCCTGTGCTTTGATTATTGCAGAGGGTATCGGTGTATTTCTTGGAAGAATCATTAGTTTACTATCTCCTATATTTGGTTGGCCATTTTTTTTCTCGCAACAGACCATAACTCTTACTGACCCAGACTCTAATGGTATTGCTGTGACTGGTGTGCTGCCCCGTTTTCCTTGAAGAGGCTTGCTATATGGAAATAAAAAGTGTTTTATTTATTTCATCAAATAATTAAAATATGTATGTGCGGTGAAATGATGAAAAAATTACTCCCAAATAACAGTATATATTGCAACATGTCTGAGATGCATTTAACAAGAGAAATTTTGGCAGGTATACACATCAAGATATATACTTTACTTTTCCGCTTCAGGGCTGTATTTCGATGATGTTATAGCTTATCTTTGGAGGAGAAATATAATTAACTGATTAAGATTAGATTCTAAATTCGAATCTTAAATCTAGTTTGAGAATATAGCAAAATACCTTTGTAATAATTAAGTTACTTTCCGTACATAGCTCATATTGTATGATTTATACCTGCCACCAAGACGATCTCGTGGATCCTCTTGATAAGTTGAAATCGAATCACTAGCTTTTCTGTACAATGTTAAAACACGCCACAGCTTGATGATATAAACAAAATGCAATACATATATCGTATATTATCATATATATAAACGGGATTACTAGCCTGTCTTGCTTCATCATATCATGGAGCATATTTATCTTTTGGTGATTTGAAAGAGCTACGGGTTCACGAGCTATAATGGGATTATTTGCAGCTGCAATAGATTTTTCATCGTCGCTAGAGCTCTCGCTGTTATCGGACTCTGAGTCTGAGCTCGAGTCATTATCATCGTCGGCAACCTATATGTTCCATAGCGATCATTTCCTGAAAAATTTAGTTCACGAAAATACAAGCCAGACCTGTTTGCTTGGGTCATAACGAAGCTCGATCAGAAAATCAAGAAGACGTTTTTCGCCTTCAACGTCAAGTTTCAAATGGGCGGAAAAATGACGTCGATCTGATCCCTATATAATATTTCAATGAATAAGTAAATAAATGACGAGGAGAAAAAATATTGAAATGATTACTTCGGACGAAGCCAGCTTGCGTTTTTGCCATAACGGTGCCTGTTTCCTCAGCTTCTTACTGAATTTCTTCTGATTTCCATTCTTTTTTTTCTTATCGCCCTTCCCTTTCGTTTTGGACTTCTTATTTTTAGCACCATTCTTCTTTTCGTTCGTTGGCTTGTTTGGCATGGCAATCGCCAATTATATAATATGTGAGAGAAATTAATATTTCTAGAAATTAAACATTATTTTAGATAATTAACGAAAGTTTCATGTTCAACATTAATGTAACCGTAAATTTTTGAAAAACAGAAAGTATCTTGTTTCTGTGGTTTTGGATTCGAAACCAGCATTCTTAAAGCCTTGAATATCTTTAGCATGAATTTGTAAAGCGTCTCTTTGCTCCCCGTACTTCAAGAATAAAAGTTGTTAGTTCTAAAGAGTTAATCAACATCGTACTCGTTGTCAATTGTGCGAGTCGATGGCCAATACCAGTCCTTTAAATTGGACACAGAATTGATCAACATAGCCCGAACGACTTCCATCATGACGGAAGAAGCATCGTCTAGCCCGTCGATTCATTTTGACGGCAGAATTCATGATCTCACTTCGTCAGTTAAGAATCCAATTCTATACTTTGCGACGGAGGACATTTCGCTCTTCAATCCTAACGATAAACATGTGCCGAAGTATGGCAGGTAACCAAATGAAAAATTTAAAACAGTTATAATTTAAAAAAAAATGAACCAATGGATCGTGAATATTAGTAATGTTAGAGAAGATATTGAAGACGTGTCATCAACAATGATTAGAAGGAGCATATTCTCTTTTCTTACTACCCGCTATGGAATTCTAGTGAGTAATTCATCAATACTGACTAGTGTACAGAGTATTTGAAAATTTCTATCTCTTCAGTTTTTGGTGTCTTTAGTGCCATTTGGATCGCATTACGTTAAAAACTCACTTAGCAGCCTCCAAGTGTTTTTCATGGAAGATCCTGAACTTCATCTCAATGCCACTAAGTATGGCTTGCTTATAAGTGCTTATAGCTTTCCAAATATACTTATGCCTTTTTTGGGTGGTTTAATTCTGGATTCTAAGGTAATTCACTGCAATTATTTGTGTTTAAGTTCGTACTAACAAATAACCACATAGACCATTTTGTGCAATCTTAAAAGGGTCCAGGTTTTGGTATATGCGTTTTTTTGGGTATTGCTGTAATTGGATGTATAGTATTAACAGTTGCAATGAGTAGTGGAAACTATCCTATTGCTTTATCTGGAAGTGCAATTTATGGCTTAGGCAGTGGAACATTGGTTGTAGCACAGAGAGCTGTAGTATCGAAGGTAAATTTGCCAACTGTAATACTAAGAAAATTTAGCCTTAAATTGAACTTTTTCTAGTGCTATTTATACCAAAAAAGAGGCGTCAGAGCAAGATTTATAAATTAAAATATTTCTTTTAGAAAATTTTGACAAATAAGCAAAGTATATACTTTCATCAGAATACAAAATTAAATTTATACTGAAGTGTACTGAATGACAAGGTCTACAATGCTTTTAGACCAAAGGTAAGTACATTTCTTCTGTTCTCTCAAGGAAAAACCTCGTAAGAGCATATAAATTCATCTGAAAATGTATCATTTAAGCTATTAATGTTATACAATCTTTTTAGTACTTTTATGACAAAGAACTAACATTTGCGTTGGGAGTGACAGTTGCTGTAGCATGTGGGGCGAAAACACTAGCAAAAGCAGCATCTGCTCCAATAGCAGTAGCAGCTCATTCATATCCAGCATCCTTATGGTTTGGCACGGGTGTGATGGTAATAATTTGTACATTTAAATTTTGGTGCATTTAATTCTCATAAACTTCAAATATGTTGTTTTTTATAGTGCATATCATTTGCAGCTGGCATTGCTTACACTCAAATTCAAGCCTTAATGCATCAAAATGAGAGTAATGAAATTGGCCATATTGCGCTTACTCCCTCTGTTATTGCTCTGGCATTTCGACAAAGTACATTAGGATATTGGTTGCTTATAACAATACATACACTATTCATAATGATATATCATCTTTTCGGTGAGGTCATATTTCTCATATTATTGTGATGTAGCTATCTGTTTTGACATTTATTTTTTGTTTGAAGCTAACTTCAGTGGACATTATTTGATTGAGAATTATAGTCTAAGTGCTGTGGAGGCTGGATACGTCAGTAGCTTGATGCCATTTATGGTTGTTATATGTGCTCCTGCTGCAGGCTTTGTATTAGATAAATATGGAAGACAGCTGTTTGTTTTATTAACATGTAGCATCACAACTCTTATCACTTACATATTTTTATTGAAGGTATAGCTATTTTTTTTTCTCCTTTTTTGGTAAAAAAACACAATTATTTTTTTTAAATTTGACTTTTATAAAACAGCGATCGTGGAATCCAGTGGTGTGTGTATTACTTCTAGCTTTATGCGAAAGTTTTGTGCCGACAATACTATTAAGCGCATATCCACTTACAGTGAATAGCAGTTTTTACGGAGCGGCATTTGGATTTAGTGAGGTGAAAAATAGTGCATTTATGTTCAGTTTATTTTCGAAGGCAAAATCACTGTAAAATGTTTTTCCATCATTTAACATTCTCTCATTGGTCAATTTTTGGTGATTTTGACTTCTATCATTTTGATTGGCTTTTCGGTACCAAAATCATTTATTGTAAACAAGTACGCATATAAAGTGTCAATAGAATTTCATATTATTACTTAATATGGTTTTCCTAAAGCTCGTATAAAATTGTAATTTTAGGTATTACAAGCTTTAGCACTTTTAGTTGGTAATGCATATATGGGTTGGTCAAGGGACGTAACAGCGGCTTATTCCGCCGACATCAAGTTTGTAGCATGCATGACGATTCTCTGCATACTTTTAATTTTTGCTCTTTTGGTATGGAACTATAGACACGGAAATATATTGAATTACCCTCGTTCACGGTTCGGGTATCGCAGTCTCACAGCGTGATACATATATATATATATGAACAAAATCATATTTTGGATTCAAAACTACGCTTTTTAGGGTCAGATTTTAATATATTTTATTCATAAAAAAATAGATTCATGAATTTTGATGGACTGCCTAATTTCAATTTTTTTAAAAAAACTTGAGAATTTTGAATACATTCCAGAAGAGTGCAATGATATAGAGTAAGCACACTAGCACTCACTGATGTTATCTTAGTAAATCATTCATGAATTTGGTCAAAATCGATTGAATTGGTAGAGTCAATTGCTTGGAATTAGCTTTTGAGAACATTGCAGAGAATAGATATTGATTAAAAAAGTATTGGGTAAATAACAGCATTAAATTTGTATGACTGAATGCAGAGCACATTTATTGTATTTTACTGGTAGGGAGAGATCAAAGTTCAACATATTCCTTGTTTAATATCTTTGCCACATTATTCCAAGACGGTTCTTTAGCTAGTACATCCTTATGGGGCACTACAGGCCCAGCTACCGCTTTGCCATCTTTGGAACAGTACGAAATGCTCAGCGGTGAATCGTCATTAACTAAGCTTTGAAGTTCATCCAATGGTGAAATATCAAGGTCGTATGCAAGCATGTTACGGAACTGTAGAAAACCGCTCTCCAAATCATACCCCTAAAAAATGGTTATTTTATGAATATGGACAAGTTAGTCAAACTTCAAATTATTGCAGCTAATCAAGTCTAAAAAGAACTAAATTTCAAGAAGCCGTTGAACATTTATAATTAGTTATCACATCACGATTACTAATATATGCCTTTTTTAAGGACATAATGATGATATCATTTAATATAGTGATTTTATATAAAATGTTTAAAATTTCTCACCGTATGAACACAGTATCGCAGATTAGTAAACCTACGCGATCTAAATGGGCGTCCAGTAAAGTCATGGTTGGTAGCATAAAACTCCATTTCTGGTACTGCCTTTTTAAGGCTGGATGCAAGAAAAAAATAAACATGCATGCATTTCCTTTTTAGTTGCTCAATAATAAGATATAGAATTAGATGACTGGTAGGTAAAAATATACGAAATACCGAATAAAAAATGTTTTGGAATCACTGACATGGTTAATATTGGGACTTTCTAGATCAAGTAATTATTCAACTATGATAATCACCTTGCATTGCATTCTTCGGTTACAACAGTAATTCGGGGATTTGTTTCGAGAAGCACTTTGTCAAAATCTTCAATGCTACAGTGATAAAATTTGACTGAATGATCAGCATATAAGGAGATAGATAATTTGCTCTTACGAAACAAACCTGTTCAGTGAAGGGTCAACTATAACAATCTTAAAACCCCCAATCGCAGCGGCAAGTTGACAAGCAACCTAGAGAGAAACGCGTCAAAATTCAGTAAGACTTATAAATCAGTTATACGTATTGGATCTACACCTTTTCGACATATTCTGGGAGCCATATTGCAATTGTATCACCAGTACGGCAGCCCAACTCGTGCCATCCAGATGCAAGCGCTTCACTCTGTTTTTTCAACTCACTAAGGCTCCAAGTACGGTTATGTTTGATAAACTTGACACAATCCTTAAGTGGATATTCAGTGCTAAGTTCAGTCATCCTAGTCGCTACACATGATGCATGCCGTACTACATATATAAATCCCAAAAAATATTAATTGCGAATTGCCATTAAGTAAGAATGGATGTTATCACTTGCAATTGAAATGAGCGTTAGGGTGGGAGATAAAATTTGCTTTCTTGATGGCGCGCGCAAATCCAATCATCTTCGCAGTACACAGTAATCTATTAACAGCTGAGTATAAACCGATACGAAATAAAAGACCACTAGCGCTTCTAAAGTGAAAACATAAGATAAGCCAGCTTTGTATTCTTCACGAAAAATTTATTACATGGAGAAGAGTTGCGAAACAAATCAAAAAATGATTTTACAAATCAACCACGACTCGGAAAACAAATGCCTCTTATGCAACGAATTAAAAAAATTTTGCACCCGATTAGAGCTCAAAAAAGGACTCGTTAGCGATTCAACATGGGTGATGTCATTTTATTTAAGTCAATCCAAAAAGACAAAATTTTTGTTGACTAATAGATGTATAATAATTCAACTTCAAGATAAGGTACAATTTTTGCTTAAATAAAATTATATCATGGAATGAATGCAGGCTTGCTAAGGACTCATACTTACTAGTATATCAAACCCTACTAAGCCGAACACTCCGTGATGGATGACAAATTTTTCCAACAAAGCAGGTGCTGGGGTTGAAGAGGATTTGATCAATTATGAACTTTTTTCCCATGCATAATGGGTTAAAAAGGGGTCAATCAGTTTTTTATCATATTTTATGTATGCTACTTGGCTACAAAGTTATTTATTGATATTTATAATTTTTAATAATCAAAAACTGAAGACAGTTTAAATTTTGATAACTGTATAATTCCCATTTTGCATCTATAAGTATCTATCAGAAATGTGCCAATGGAAAGAAGATAAAACTAACAAAACAAAGGCATTGATGGAACAAGGACAAAAATCTGAATCACCAAGAAGAACTTTAACAGAAAACAAGGAGAAATCAATAGGAAACACATTTTATCAGATGCTACTTCTGCTACTGAAGCAGAAACAACATGGTACAAAATAGGCTGTACAAATTAAGTTGAACTATGGGGTGTATATAAACTACTACTGCTACTACTATACAATACAGTACTAATTATGAATATTTAATGCAAAAATACATTACAAGGCATTCGTCCTAGTACTGAATGAGTTTGAAAGTGCTGCTTAATTTAAGCCTGCATGACTATATATGGTCAAGTCCTAACAGTGTCATAGTGATCAATTAAATCAGCAGCTTGACAGCTTTACTTCTGTACTATATTGCAGCTTAATTTCAGCATGATAAAGTAACCAGTTTCTCCATTTCAGCTTTGTCAAAATCATCTTGCAAATCTTCTTCTACTTTTTTTGTTAAAATCTTATTTTTTCAACTCACCAACTATTAAACATATACCCATATCCTCAATAAATAAAACATTGTTACTTCCCATCTTTTTTGCAATTATTAGTGAAATCATTCCTGCTCTAATTGAATTTGTATTCAAGACCACAAGCAGCATCACTTAAAGCTTCAATTCTTGTTAAGATAAAGAAGAGAGATATGGTAATATAATATAGTACTTGTACCTATGCTAGGTGGTAAGGACTGATGTACAGCAGAGGGCAGACAGCAAATGCAAAATGATTTAATAAATGTATAAAAAATTCATTAAACTTAGAAAACTGAACAGAGTAACATGACTGAACAAATAAACATGTTCCCTTTAGCATGTGCAGTATACCCTCTTGAAGTGCCCTTGAAACTGGCTCTCTGGTGAATCTTGCTGAATCTCATGGTCCATAAGTAAATCCATAGTTTTACTTTAGGAGGCTTGCAACTATTCTCGAATTATTCAAAGTATCCTTTAAAATTATCCTTGGTGGAAGTAAAGTGGAATAATCAAAGAATAAGCCAAAGAAAGCGGGATTATAATGTTGATTACCATTATAGAATAATATCTGAGTAGTTGAAAGCAGAGATTGAGGTATTATGACAGGAGATAAAGTGAGATTTATGGAACTGATGACACTCCAGAATAATATCCAATATGTTGAAGAGGTATTATGACATAGAACATACATAGGTGGAAAATAAGTGAAGTCTCCATAGAACCATAAGGAATATGACACGCAGTAAATTGTAGAGGTGTAGAACAATGGAGTTCATAATGGATTGCTATAAAGGTGTTGACATAAAGGTTTGGCATAAGTGCACAATTGGGATAATAGGTGTAATGTGATAAAAGAGGCAAAAGGTAGGAAAAAGTGTGGGCAAAATATAGGCAAACATAAGCAAACACAATTGAGCAGCTATGCTGCAATAACTTAAAAAGATAGCAGAACCGGCAAGTATCCTGACAATTCTGGTACATTGAAAGCAGTTAATACTAATCTCTTCTTCAGCTTCATTCCATTCTTCTCATGTCTATTTTACAGCTTGAGCTACTATCAAGGACAATATTGACTTTTTAGTTTTCAAAACATTTTCCGTCTCATCAAGCCTATCAATTGTGAAGCTTCTATAGATACTTTTGGATATTTTAGTAATACCAGCATCTAATATTTGAGTGCTGACAACTGTATTAGCTAGTGAAACTTTTGGTTTAATGTTGTAGTATTCCATAACAGGATGTAATGAAGCATTATTGAAAAGAAAAAAATATTTTCATTTTTCGATACATTAAACTTGTATTCAAGCTAGAAAGCCATCTGCCATTATCAAATGCATCATCCAAGTTGTATGTTTGACTTTGATGAACAGCCAAGGAAAATATTTGTACAAGTCGTGATGATATTTTTGATTTTTCAATAGTAAGTGAATTTAACTTTTCTCCAAAAGCTGAGATTCAAAACAAAATGGTGCCTTTTGTTTGCCAGTTTCTGTTCTGAATCCTTCAGTCTTGTGAACTAATGGGTTGTTAGGAAGATCCAAAAAGTCCTGTCTCATCAATATTGAAGACATCATGTAAGCTGTATCTCTCTGGAACTATGAGAATTCAATTATTTTCATTTTTTTTACAATAGCCAAATCCATAAATATACTTTTAGCATATAAAGAATGAAAAATATTTTACCTTTTTGAAAAAGACTTTAACTAACCATTGCATGCTTTGAACTTTTCCAACTCCGCATCTCCAGCAACCGTTTGTACTATTTTTTTACAAATTGACTGTTTACAAGAATATTACTGTCTTTTGCACATGTAAGCCACTGAATTAGCCTTCACCAACCTTAAATGCACTTTTTTAGAGTCTGTTTTGCAATTTCTGCTCAAGAGCACCATTGCTTTCAGATGCTTTTGGTTAGGACTTAAGTAGATATAGTCACACGGGTTTGAGTCAAGCAATGGTTCTAAACTCTTCCAATACTGAGACAAATGCATTGTTGTATGTTTTGTAGTAAGTATTCATAATTAGTACTATATTGATAGTAGTAACAGTAGTAGTCCGGATGCTAGTACAATTTGTCTTAATTTGTGCAGTTTATTTTCTATTGTGTTGTTTCCGTTCAGTGGCAGAAACAACAACTTTAAATAATACGTGTTTCCTCTTAACTTTCCCTTGTTTTGTGCTAAATTTCCTCACGGAGATTTAGAATTTTGTCCTTGTTCTGTGTATACTTTTGCCTGGTTAGCTTTGGCCTTTTTCCGCCAACACGTTTAATAAACCAGTTCCTGACACTTACAACCAGAAAAATTGAGTTCTTAATTCTTTAAACCATTACAAGGATGATATCATGCTCTTCTTAAACTAGATAAAAAGATAATCTAGCATCAATATTTTTTGCATGTCAAGTATTTTATTTGGACCGTTCTTTCATTTCTGTACTGGAAAATGCAGAAGACTTGTGTGCTTACTTTAGAAAAATGACTACATTGCAGGATTGAAGTGAAACTCTGCAAATATTGTGATCAAATTATTTTGGTATACAGCCCCAAAACTATTTTCTCATTTAAGACACAACAGGCATGAAATTATTCATCTAACTGGTACTTTAAAAAAGAAAAATTGAGCAGATTTTATTTATATTCATGAAAAATTTTACATTATTAATATACATGCTTTTGTTAAAGAGACTTATAACATACAAAGTAAAATGTAATGAAAACAAGCAAAATGTGCACTTTTTCAAACAAATAAATAAGAATGCAAAAGAAAAATGCTACAAAATAAATGTAGATATTAAACAAGTAGGTAGGCAAAGAATATAGTAAAAGTGGCTCCTTCGAATAATAAGACACTTCAAGGTATTAACCTATAAGGAAGTTAATTCTATTTTGTAGCTGTGGTACATTTTCCTAATGCCATGTTAAAGCTTCAGTTGTGATTGTGAGAGCAAATTTCAGTTTAGAGTATGAGAACAAATTTGAGTTTAGACTATGAGAACAAATTTAAGTTTAGACTATGAAAACAAATTTCACTAAATGATGTTTTGTTGTGTTGATGAAGTTATCTCACTTCTATCAACACAATTCAGCATGTAATAATATACGCATTCTGTCACAGATTTCTTGTGTTTCTGTTGCATATTTCATTTGTAGCAGACACTGCTCCAGTAATACTAAGCAAATTAGTGGGATATCATTGGGAGCAAGGGAAGTGATTGGTTGGAGAGTTCTGTAAAATAAAATATGAACCCCTTTTGGCCAAATAATAAATTGTAGGGATATTACTAGTAATTTGGTAAAGATATTGTTAGGAACTAACTCTATTAAGGGTTAGTTCTTATTTCTATGTAGCTGCAGTATGATTTGTCCATGTTTTCATTTTGGTTTCAGTTTGGTTTCAGTTTGATTTCAGCTTGATTTCCATTTGGTTTCAGCTTTGTTTCCATCCGGTTTCAGCTTGGTTTTTGTTCAGTTTCAGCTTGGCTTCTGTTCCATTTCAGCTTGATTTCAGCTTGTTTTTAGCTTGGTTAAAGTTAAATTTCAGTTTCAGTTCCAAGATACTATAGAAAACTGAACCCTATTCTTCATGCTACTATGTTTTGTGTGTTGCAAAAGTTATCTCACTTTCAGTAACACATGTAGGTCAATATCTAATACGATTTTTTTTATGTTATTTGTTGTGTTAGTTTTTTCCTAACAGATGTCAAATATATAGGCAGAGGCATTGGTATCATACAGTAACAAAATATTGTTTGGACTGACAATAAAGTTTTGAATAGATCTTTTTTTAGGAAATAAGATAAAAAAGTGCTTCCATCTATATTTTGACCCCTCCCCCTACTCCTTGTATAAAAAAGTTAAAGATTTACATGTTGATTTTTTGAAGATGAACAAGGTTGATGTGGAGTCTAAGTCTTTGCCTGGGCTATTAAAAATTGAGTTGATTATGTTCATGTGCATTATTGATTTGAATGAAATTATAGATTGAAGCAGTGCAATAGGTGTGAGGCTGTGATGTTCCTCTACGGTATGATGCATTGGTAAATTGTTTGAAAGTGCAACCTTTTTGCACAATTTATGGGTTATTTTCAAAGGTGTAGATGTCTTCTAATAGTTTTCATTAGGCAGTTATGAATCTTCCAGCAAGTTAAATATATCTTTGAAAGATATCATTGATATGATATAACTGTGGGTTGGACTAGATAAGGCCTTGGCAAAAAGTGTCAGATATATTTTTGTTGGCTAGAACATGAAAGAGTTTAATGCTGCTGTTGGTAATGCAACAGTACATAAAGTGATAATGTAAATCAATGTAACTTGTTCTGTTAAGATTAACTGGATTATCTGCAAGAGTGATTGCGGAACGATTGTCTTTAAAAAATTTTAATGGTATAGTTTGGTCTTGATACATTTTTTTGAAGTGATTGTAAGCAAACAATATCTTTGATAGTAGTAATATGAACAGTGTATTCAGCTTCTACTAATAAAAGTGCAAAAGTTGATGCTTCTGGAATACTTAGAAATGGGGCTATTTGAGAATGTTGATTTGTAGCCAGAGGTAGATTTTCAGTTACCCTTATCATTTGCCCAACTTGAATCTGAGTATGCAGTTGAGAAGTGAAATTTTGGTTTAAAATGAGTTTTAAAAATATAGTTTAGTATCCATAGGTTGGCTTTGAAATAGGCAAATAGTTTTTGTGCTTCATAAAGGTGTGCTTCAGCTAGGATAGGAATGCAAAGATTAAGTTGTATAAGTGAATATGAGATGTCTGGTCATGTTTTAGCACTGATATAGAGCAAAGTGCCAACAATTTTATGATAAAGTTTGATGCCCTTTAAATTGATTAGCTTGGAAGATTACATAGATTCTTCAACTGAAAGTTCAAGGATTTCTCATGTAGTAGCTGGAGAAAGGTGAGAGTTGCATGATTTTATTCAAAACTTGGCATGAAGTTTCTAAACATAGTGGTGCTGAAAGATAGAGAATATTCTATTAACATTGGTAGTGACAGACCTACCAAAAAACGGAATTTAACAGAAGTTATAAGAAATCAAGTATACTGTAGATGGATTCAATAGTAAATTTGATTCCTCATTCCATGTTGCCTGTAGTAAAAATATCTTCAACATGAATGACCACAATGACCATATCCTGGTTAAACTTTTTACTGAGTACACCACAGTGGATAAAGGATTCTTTAAAACCATTACTGCAAAAGGGATTTGTAAGGAACTTACTCCATATGCAATAAGCTTGTTATAGACTATGGAAGCTTTTACTTGGCACATAAGCTATACCATTTGTATTGGTTTGATGTTTGTCATCAAGTTTAGTAGGTGATTTGATATACACAGCATCAGAGTTTGGAATGTTACCTTAAATAAAGCAGTCTCAACATCCACAATATAAAATTTTCCACCGATGATAAGCAGCAAATGTAACTAAAGTTTGAGTAGAAGATGATGCTGCTAGTAAAATGTGCATGCGTAATCAATATCTTTTTCTGTAAGTATCCATTCATAGTATAACTGGCCTTACATTTAATAGCATTACAATCAAGGCCATATTTGATTTTGAAAATGTAGTAAGTGTTGAAGACTTTGGTGTTGGGTGGAATTTAAATAAATGTTTCAGTGTTATTCATGCAAAAAGATTCATTTTTTTTATAATAGCATTTCTTCAAGAAGAGTTTTGTTGTAATGAATCTGTTAGGAATTAACCCCTAAGGAAGTTAATTCTGTTGTGTAGCTGCGGTATATTTTGGTTCCAGTTTGGTTTCAGTTTTAGTTTTGAGATACTTCGAAGAACTGAGCCCTGTTCTTCATGCTACTATGTTTTGTGTTGTGGAAGTTATCTCATTTTCAGCAACGCATGTAGGTTAATATCAAGTGCTGTCTCTGTTTTTGTGTTATTTGATGTTTCTGTTTTTTTTACTAACAGTATTTTAGTGTTATTTGTTGCTTCTATATTTTCCTAACAGTGTTTTTTTGTTATTTGTAAAGTTTGTATTTTTCTTACAGAACCTTTACTGAGTGTTTGATTGACATTTATGGAAGTTTTTTGGTTCTAGCATGTCAACAATTTGAAAAAACTTATTAGCTGCAAGATATAGTAGAAGTTGATTAGTATTATTGACTGACTGTTTCTTTTATTTTGTTACAAGTGGTCATCAAATAATTATTTTGTATAGGCATAGCATTGAAAGCCTCTGTATCTGATAGCAAGAGTAAGCTGGCAGAATACTCTTTTTCTGATGGCAAAAGTATGTTATCAAGATGCTTGCTATTTGATAGCAGTTTGAAGCTGCCAGAATTGAAGACTAGCTTCTCAGATATGAAGTCAATTTAGAAGCTGGCATTGCAATTTAGTGCAACTTGTTTAGTCTTTTAGTAACTTAGTCTGTAAGCATTGTTGACATAATTCTCAGAAAATTCATCATTTGATTTTTCAAATAAAGTGGGATTGAACTGATGCTTTCTGGTAAACTTACCATTTAATGCATGGACATTTGCACCAAATGTTTGGAGAAAATTTTATGGAGGTTTTTTGTCATAAAGTGTTTTTTAAAGAGTTTAAAACTTGTTGACAGATGTAAAGATTCAATTAAAACAATATACTGTACAGTAATATGCCTCAGACTACTATGTCATTGGGCATTGTGATTTTTAGAGTAGTGTTTAGATTATTTTGTTCATGTCTATATATTCTTTCTGCAACACCATTTTGCTGATGAGCATGAGATGCAAAAATTTTAAGGGGCATTTCTTTTGACTATTGAATTTTTTGTGTCATTGAAAATTAATTCACCTACATTGTCTACACATATGTTTTTAATCTTCTGATTAAAGAACTGGGAAAAATATTTAATATAGTCTTAAATAGAATTTAAGACTTGGTCTTTCTTCTTGAGTAGATATAGCTCATAAAAGCATGATAAATCATCAGTAATGGTCATAGAAATATCCATAGTAAGATTACAAAGTTTTTTCAATTAGTTCAACATGCACTAGCTCAAACATCTCATTGGATTGGGATACTTTTTTACAATTTGGAAGATGTTTGTCTTTTATAGTTTACAAACAGGACAGTTTAAAAGAGCATTATCTGAAAATTTTGCTTTGAGGAGGGGATCATTGCACACTTTTTGTATTCATAAGAAATTAGGATGTTGAAAAAGACTGTGTCATGCAGCTGTATTAGTTTGAAAGGTTGAACTTAGTGTGCTGATGATTTAATTAGGCATCTAGTACAGTCAATTTAAGTTAATTATTGCCAAGACTTGCAAGAAAAAAGATTAAAAAAACCAAAGAGTAAAACATGAAAAGTTTACAAAACAAGGAAGATCGATCAACAGCAAGAAAAGGAACAAAATAAAAAGGAAAGCAAGTCTATAAACTCTTGTGCTATATATTTGTGTGTTTTTTAGTGTGTTTTCACTAATGAATAAAAATAAGAACATGAAATATATAAAAAATAATTTAAGACTAGTTTGAACTTGATGGCTATACACATTCCCATTGGCTGATTTGTGGAGAGTCATATAAAAATTTGGAACAGAATATGTAATATAGAATATTCTAGAACATGTAGATCTAAGGTATAGTAGCAGTCCTAACAATTATCCTCCTCAAGTAGGAAAATTCTAAGATCATTCTTGTAAAGCAAAAAAATTCAGCACTGAGAAGTATGCTGCTATTACAGAATCTTGCCATAAAAAAAAGATTATTTCCAAATTTGGGGACAATAAGTGCATCTTTGATATTGATTCCAAATGAATTTTTGTAATTATGCAGTATCTCAAAAGTAAAATTAGCTATGCCAGTAGTTATAAGAGTGGATCTACTTGCAATGGTAACCTTCAAAGCTTTTATATTGAAGAACTTAATTTTGATATGTCTCTTGGCAAACTTCAATTTAAGATAGATGGAACAAGTAGAGGCTCCCATGTCTAGGATGATTCACTTCTGTTTTCCCTGACTTCCTTAGATATTATGAAAGCTGAAAAATGATGAAGAGTCTGTAGAAGATCTATGCATGCCTGCATAAGACTGGCTGAGAATTTAGGCTTTTTGCAATACTTTTCAATAGATTGGTTGTATATTTTGTGGTTTTTGAGCATAGTCTTTGAGAATTGGTATCTTTCTTGGAACAGTAAGAGTTTGGCTTAGACTGAGAAAACTGTTTATCAGACAATGTAGGTTGTTGTAATGCCAAATAGACTTGCTTGTGACCACTTTATATTTACTTTATTTTCCAAAAGAATGTTGTAATGGCCCATGACTAGATGTGTGCAAGTTTTCTTGTGATTAGTTGTATTTTTAATGATCATGTCTTAATTGAGCCATAATAGCTAGTAAGTGCATAGATCAACTTTGCATTAAGCACCTGATCAGTAAAGTATTGGCTGATATGAGAGACCTTGTTTCAATTACTTAGTTTCTGACAAAGTTGGAGTGATTATCAACAAAATTAAGAGCTGTATTTGAAAATTTCCTAAGCAAGTGCTGTGTGTGAACTATCCCACTTTCAAAACTGCAACAAGAAATGGGAATATGAGCCCTTTCCATCATCTTAAAAATCTATGCAGTGCAGAGCAACTTCACTTTTCTCAAGTGTCATGATGAGAATTGCCCAAAATTCACTGTTATCATCAGAACTAATAATTTGTTTTTCTGAATGTCAGGACTTGATATGTTCCACCGTTTCATCCATTTAGGTTTTACCATTTTATTGTATACAATTCTTTTAAGGAGTTGTGGTTTTTTGAACTAATTCAACTTATATGCGTGCAGAATAAGTTGTAGGATATTGACAAGATTCACTCTTGTCAACACAGGCAAAGATTAATGATAATAGTGCATTTGTAATATTTGTATTCCTTGTATTTTCTTGTCTTAGATTATACGTACCTATTATTCATTGGTTGCAACACTGAATCAGTGAGAAGATTATAGTTCATTCCATATGCCATGAAGTATGCTAAAAGTAAAGTCATAAAGAATTTCCAATCATGAAATTTGCCAGAGAAATGGAATTTGGACAGAAGCTTGCAATATAGATCTACTCCCTGATAACCTTTGTAAAGTCACATCTCTTTCTGGTCACACATTGGATCTTACACTTTTGTGGAAACTGGGAATCAAAGACCTAAGATCAGCAGAGTGCACTGATATGAAATGAACTGAAAGTTGGGATGACCAAATAAGAGCTGGAGTGGTATCTAATCATTCACTTTTCATGTAGGTTATGTATTGCTTCCGTAATAGCTATCCTTCATTAGTAACTTGTTTAGTTAAGAATAAGGCAATCAACACATCCAATAAGGAATACAAAGTGGGTAGCCATAGAACTGCTTATACTCTCATGTAAGTGCACTTAAGTAACAGGCTGGCAGCTTTGTTATCCATAATATTTTCAATTACTTTATTTGAACAAAGTGGTATCAGTAGCTTTCTTGAAGCCATTGTAGATGTGATATTTTGCGTAGATGCCCAGTTGTAGTTTAATTAGAAGATGTAACAGTTAGGATTCTGTCCTAGCAGTTTAAGTGAAATACACCCTATGGAAGGAATGTCAAGACTATGACATGCCCTTCACAAATTCTCCAATTGTTGCTACTGGTCCAGTGTCAAATAAGTGATGTTTTCCTCTACCTCAAAAGAGGTTTGCACAAGATCTTAGGGTATAAATGTAAGGATGTGTGCTCCATCATGAATACTGCAGGTGGACTAAATTTTTTGGTGGAATTGAGCAAACCTGTTAAGGACAGTTGATTAAGTGACATCCCAGCAAAGAGTTACATGCCTAAGGATTGATACTGCACCAGCAATACACTCATATCAATGTCCCACAAGTACTAAAGTGAGGTGCACATTTAGCTTGCTTGTATTAGCCATGGTCTTTGCCTGCCTTCTGGCCCCCTAGTCTTTTATTACTAGGGTTCCAACTGTTAAGAGGAAGGAAGAAACAATACAATAACATAATATGTTAATAGGTACCTAAGGTGGGGCAAATGCCAATGTAGGCAGAGAAAAAATAGCAAATGCAAAAAGGTTTAATAAAATATAAAAGTTTTACTAAACTTATGAAGAGTGAATAGAAAATCAATACTGAACAAATAGACATGTCCCCGCTAGCTCCTGCAGTATGCCCTCTTAAAGTGCCCTTGAAACTGGCTCTCCGGTGAATCTTGCTGCATCTTGCTTCATCCTCTAATCCATAAATATATGCAATAATTTCCATATGTATTCTTGCAACAATTCTAGAATCATTTATGTGATTCCAAGAAATTGTCTTTGGCGAAAATAAAGCAAAGTAAAGCAGAGTAATTGATAAAAGAGCCAATTCTAACAGGATTAAAGCTTTGATGACTGTTCTAGAATAGTATTCAGTCAATTGAAGTGGAGTTTGAAGTTGGTAAAGAAGAGTTTTGAGGGAGTATGATGAAAATAGAATCATTCTTTTGTAAGTTAAACTAGTTGTAGAAAATAATCCAAGTTTCCAAGGAACCATAAGAAAGATGACATGTGGCAATTTGCAGAGTAGGTGCACAAAAGATTTCATAAAGGATTGTGGCAAAGATGTAGACATAAAGGGTTTGGCATTTAAAGCACAAATAGGTAAAAGGGGCAAAAATTATTGAAAAGGTGTAGGTGAAATATAGGTGAATAAAGATGAATATTAGTGAACATAGCCAAGCAGTTATGCCATAATGACTTAAAGAGATAGCAGGACCAGCAAATATCCTGACACCAACTGATCAATGCATCCCTGTTACTATAGGAAGCTGGGATAGCATCTATTCCACAAGAAGACTTTTATCATGTAAAGTTGACTGGTAATCAAATCTTTTTGCTAAAGCAACATGTATAAATTTAAGCAGAGAGTAAGAGTAAACAAGCAAGTATATATGCAAGGTGAGATGTGTGAGGTACAAGTAGTCTGTACTTACCTAAAGACCCAAGAAGATCCTGATCTAAATTACCAGGTTGATTGAGGCTAACGGATGTTTTGTATCAAGTTAACAGATTACTGATCTAAAATTTTCTGTGGCAGTATATGCTGCAACTGTTGGTACTTGTCCAATAAGATACCTACCCAGGCCCCTCAAAAATGTGCTTTCCTAGTGCCTGTTCCTGTTGTCAGGATATTTGCTGGTCCTGCTATGCCTGTAAATTATTGTGGCATAACTGCTCAACAATGTTTGCCCATGTTTGCCTATTTTCTAATTATATTTTGCCTATGCTTTTTTTTACCTTTTGCCTCATTCACTACATTGTGCATATTATACCAATTGCATCTTT
The DNA here is from genome assembly GCA_032358265.1 of Vaucheria bursata. Classification (NCBI taxonomy): domain Eukaryota; class Xanthophyceae; order Vaucheriales; family Vaucheriaceae; genus Vaucheria; species Vaucheria bursata. The sequence goes on along the minus strand of JAULBW010021638.1, from coordinate 54,154 downwards.
AATACCAGTTCTTTATGTCAACACCTTTGCTATAACCCTTTAATGGGTTTATTTGTTCTGCTCCCTCACATAGTGCCACGTGTCATATTCCTCATGGCATTGTGGAAATTTGTTCACCTCTTTTCAATCTACGCATGTTCCATGTCATAGTACCTCTCCAGCAATGGTCAGATTTTCAAACCCCACTTTACCTTCTGTCACAATACTTCAAACTCCACCTTCAGTTAATTGGATATTGTTCTAGAACTATCATTAGTCCCATAACTCCACTATATTTGACCTACCCTTTAATTACTCTGTTTTACTTGTACCAAAGTTAATTTCATGGGATGCTTCAATTAATTCTAAAATAATCACAAGCCTTATAATGAAAAATTATGAGTATAATTATGGAGTGAAAGATTTAGCAAGATTCAACAGAGATTTAGTTTTAAGACCACTTTAAGATAGTATACCACAGGAACTAGTGGGGATGTTGGTTTATTCAGCCTTGTAATTTTGCTCACTCTTCTTGTTCAATAAACTTTTGTATTTTATTAAATCTCTTTTTGCTTTGCTGTTTGTTTGCACTCTGCTATACATTGGACTTTACCCCCTCTATTCAGTCACATCATCCATATAAAGGTGTAATTAGTATACTATATTACTATACCTTTCTTCTTTCATCCCAATACCTGTATGTCCAAGAAAGAACCCAAGGCTTGGACTGCTCCAAACTTCTCAAAGTACTTAGGTTGACTTTCTGTTTGCAGGAACTTTGCCTAAAGTTAAGCAATCTTCTAACTTAGTCAAATGATAACCAGCTTTCTACCACAGAGACACAGCCAATAAATCCAGTACCAGGACTTATTTATACTGTATGAGGCATATGCATGAGTTTATTCGGCACTTAGTACATTGGCTAGGAATATGTCCCTGTTTTAGGTTGTTGCTGCAGCCCAATCAGTAAGGTATCAAGGCTAACATATCAGCCTGGTCTAGTTCTAGTGCATAAATAGGCAAAAAAGAGGTTGATAGTGTTGCACGAGAAATAAAACTAAAGAGATTGAGCACAAGATAAGGTTCACAAAAGCAACAATGCTTTCAATATCAAGATATTTTTTGTAGAAATTTTTAAAGTACCTTCGGTTAGTCAGACAGACCATTGTATGGGATTAATCCTTGGGCTCCCATGTTACAAGAAAAAAATGTATGGAATGAGAGCAATGACTTGATGGAATATAAGCAAGGTAACAAAGTACTGAACTGATAAATTTAAAGTGCTACAGGAGGGCAAAAAGTAACAAATGCATAGACAACATTGCAAGCAAGCTTAACAATAGATGCAAAGGTAGCATGCAAGAAAGTACACGTGTGCTATTAGGATTGTTGCATCCAATAAAGACTAAAATTGGTTAAATAGGATTATTCAGAAAGTGGCAAGCCATTGCTGAAGTTCAAGTAATTTGTAGCAAATCATCATTTTACTTAAACCATAGAGTATATTGATTAGAAGGTTCACTTTTGATCATGCAAGTAGCCTCAGCAGCCTTGTAATTAAGTTTTATAAATATACTGTATATTATTGTTCCTGTACTATCTTATCTTTATTTTGTTATGTCTACAAATAAATCTTGGGATTGAACCTGTTGAGTTAGTTGCTGTCAAGATGCAGAGGCTAGAGATGAGGACACAAGAGAACAACACAAAAGAGTAACAGCCTGGAACAGGTATATTATTCTTAACCTGTGTTGCAAGAAGTGAGATCACTTCTCAAATGCAACACTAAACTAGAAACTGAAGCATCATGTTCTCAAAAAGAATGTTCTCTTTTTGAGAACATATTTTAAATTGTCAGAATATCCGCAACTACAAAGATAAGGGATTAACCGTATTACGGGTTAATTCCAGACAGTTGCTGAGACTAGCAAATACAGCCACAGTAGGCAGTGAGACAGAAAGTGACAATACAAATGTAACTTAAGTAGGTAGCAAAGACAAGTGAAATCAAGCAAGAAATTAGTGGTGTAGGCTACAGATCAAAATCTGTGAAGTAGAAAATAGAAATACAACCCAGCAAAGCAGGCAAAGCCAGCAATATTGATAAGCAATAATAAGGCAAAAGTAAACTATGGTATTGCTAGGAATTAACTTGTTAATGGTTAAATTCGTGTTATAGCTGTGCAATTCTGTTTTATGGCAAGTCATTGTTTTGCATTCTAAGTTTATGGTGAATCATTGCTGGATTTTGGTGACAAGCTATATTTAGGATTTGTGTATTGCTGCAAAGTATGTTCACTTCCAGCAACACAATTTATATTTATGTAAATATACTCTTTGCATTTAGCTTGAGTCTTATTTACAGCACATTCATAACGGGTATATGAATGCATATTATAGACCAAGCAAAGGCAAACAAAGGATAGTCTGCATCTTCTTGGTCTTCAGTGTAGTACTGCAAAGTAGCAGTGCCATGCCAGAAAAAATCAGAAAGAGTGAATGGCACTATACAATGTTTTATCCTGAGAAATTTCTTAACATGCATTGGCCTAATATTAAATTATGAGGATATTCCACTTACCATTGTAAACATGGTTGTAGCCATTTTGTGTGATATTGGTAAATAAAACTATTTTGATTATCTGAAAAGATGGAGATTTGGTTTGTGCAAATGTTAAAACAATATTTTTGTATATGAAGCAAGATATATGAGTTTACAGCATATATTGTGACACCTGAAACAGTGTCAGCACACTTGATCTTATTCTTACCTTTGAAAGCAAGCAGTTTATCATTATCTATTTTGATGATGACATGTGCCTCATCAAAACTAATGATCTCATTCTGATTTTGAGCCCCATATGAAATAGCACCACTGACAAATCCCAGATGATACGCAATTGTCTTTTCTAGGTATCTTCTTCCTCAGAACTGCATTATTATTTTCCTATTTCAGAATGATTTGCTAAATTTTTCTATTTATTTTTCTAAAAGTGTTTAATCCACTACATTATTAATTTGCCTTTGATTTTTTACTTTGTTTTCTAGATAATAGTAATGAAGGCATCATGGTCACTTTTTTGAGGAGTTTCTATAGCCATATGCAGCAAAAGAAAAAGTATAAATTTAAGCCTGCACAACCTAATGTTATAAATTCATTGACAAGCTTTCCATAATGCCAAGCACCTAATCATCTTCTTGTTCTTTTCCATCTGATACTCTAAGTATTATCTTTTGATCGCCTTTCCATACAGTTAGATTGGATACAATATAGCTAATAAATTCTGGTGTGAATTAATCTAGATACTTAAGCAGTCTATCTCCTTCAACCAGTTGTTTTTTGCATACCCTTTTATAGCTGTCTGCAAAAATTAATGGAAATTCTCATACAGCTCTACAAACTATTTTATCAGCTTCATTTTTTCTAATCTTCTCATGCATTTATCTTGGAACCTTTAACCAATCTGATTTGGTTGATAAGTGCTACTTTGCATGCTTGCACTTTGTTGCACTAAGTATCAGATCTTTAGCTTCATTGATTGCGTCCATCTTCAGATCTGGATTAGTTTCATAATTTTTTATATCTCAAATATTTTACTATTTCTATGAATTAAATCACTGATGATGATAGTTCTGGCAGTATTATTATTTTGAATTTTCGTAAAAGCATCACAGGTAGAGATCCAGAATCAGTATTAAGTGGACTGCATTGCATATCAATTGCAATGGGGCAAGATAAAAACAAGTGAAAGTTACTATTTATCTATCTCATTTTTTATGAATGTGAGCCAGTCACCACTAACTTGGGACCTAATTTTTTGTGCTTTAAACGGGAATTAGTGTGGACCACCCTAATTGGGAATCCACATTATTCCAGCACCTTAACTAATCACATCGATCAGTATGCCATAAATTTTTTTCTGTTTCTCAAAACGTCAGTTTCGTCGATATTGATAACGTTGGAATGCACCAACATTAGCCATTTTGAAACGGTTGAACAAATAAGATGCCATTACATAAATATCCACATGAGATCTAGTTAACAAGTGTAAGATGAAATGCAAACTTATAAGAACGATTTTTATTTCTGTCCTATTAAGGAATTTTCGATATACTTCCGATGCATCTAAATTGAATGCGAGTAAGAAGTTTTCGCTAATGGCTAAAGCTTGTAAGGAATCAAGTAACTTCGTTGTGCCACTTACAGATGGAAATTTTACAAAGTTAAGTTTGGACCTATTTTAAATATGATGGAAGTTAAATTTGAACGGAATCTTATTTAACCACAGATTTGTGCTTGACACACCTCGAAGCTATTATTTGGTATTGCTATTTAATGCAATCAGCCCAGCATATAAGTGCCAACATTGTGCTACTGTAAAGCCGCGTTTCGAAAAACTATCTTATTCCTATCACACTAGGTATGATATTCAAACAGAATCTCATCCAGTTTTTTGGGTGAGTAACGCGATTGCTGTGATTTTTATTATTCCAACAAATGATTCAATGCATCTCTGGCTGATGCCACTTTATTTCTTTTAATTTTTAGGGCATTATAGACATTGATCAAGGACGAAAGTCATTTACCTCAGTTAATATTCAGTCCGCACCGCATGTATACGTACTTCCGCCAGATGTGGCTTTTAATGTCAATGAAGAATTTCCTGCTTCGCATAGCTCTGGATCCCATTTATTGATCCAAAAATGTTAGTTTTATTAACTTTTGATCGCTTTAAGCATACATTTTTTGCCATATTTTCTGAGTCTTTTGTTCATTCTTCTCAGCACCAGAAGCATTTGCAGTTTATTTCTCTGCTACAACTGGGATTGATCTTGTTGTGCTGCACGATATGCGTTATCTTCAAGTCCTTGCATGTCTCTTTGCTGTCATTGTTGCTATCATGGCACATTTTGTCATCCCGCAACCCTTTATTTTACGCAGTCTCTTGCATTCTCGAGCACTATGGTTTGTCATATGCATGTTGGTGTATTCAATCGGTATAAGTGGTATTGTAAGTATTGAAATTATAAAGTTTATAAATATATATATTGACTGTAGAAGGTAGCTACTAATATTGTGTGAAATTGAAGTTGACCATAAGGTTCATCAGTGTTGAAATAATTGCTATCTTGTATTTATTCAGCTCATGTGACTATTGAACTTCTGCATCTGTAATTTTTTTCAAATGATATGTTTTTGAAATGTTGTATTATCTCTTTTAATCTGGTTAGATTTGATTTATATCTAAATTTTTATACTCCATTTTTGCTCAGATTTACTGCATTATTAGAAATCCTCAAGCATTTTCGTCAGTGCAGAATTCCAATGGCACCAGTAATGTCAAATTATTTAGTAATGGAAGGTACGAAATCAGTTTTTATTGCAGTCATATGATAAAGTTTTAAAGCAGTTGTTAGTCTAAATCCATCTTTTTTAGCATATCCCATGTTCAAATTTTGTTCTAACTTCTCCAAGGTTCATGAGTATATTGTGTAACGTATTTTGAATACTTATAAAATTTACATTTGCTTTCATAATCATGGAAAAATATAAAATAGGCACTGATTTTAATGAACTTTTCTTTAATATAGATTCTTTTCTCATTTTCTAACTATTTTTCAATCTTTTTGCAGAGAGCAGTGGCAGTGGGAAGGTGTGGTCATATGCATTCTCTACATTGTAATGGCATTAAGCATTTTTCTCATCATGTTTCTTACCAAATTTCAATGCACTTATCCACTGGTCAGCAATGTATTGACATGCGTAGTCATCGCAGTACTGTTGTTTTGCAGCAAAGAATTTTTTTCCTTATATCAAATCAAAACTCCGTGGTACATTTTCCAAGATATTTTGCCGGATTCAGTTAAATGGATGCTTTATCAAGGTACCATTAAACGAAGCAGTGGTTTGATTGCCCGTTTAATCAGATTAAGTGATATTTGGCTGCATGAGTTCTCTGGTGTAGAAATGTTCTGTAAAAAATTTAAAGCTCTCCTTGTAGATTACCTTGCCAGGACGGTGAAGAATAAATTGGGAATCGTCTCATGAAAATATTTCTTGGTAAAGGATTTTTTGTTTGCCAGTACGTGTTAGTTTCTGAATCATTATCTTCATATTAACTTCATTTTTTCACATCCTCTTGAATTTCTAATGTCAAGAAAGGCAATAAAATTCACAAAATAGACTGGTACACAAAGTGAAAAAAAATATTACAGTCAGGAGTTTCTATTTTTCATGTAACTATTTTTATATGGCTTATATAGCGGTGAATTGCCGTCAAAATATTGTTTAATTGGATGAATAGTATTTTACAAGTTTCAACTAAAATTTCTGTTTACCAGATTCATATAACGTCTGCGTATTTACTTCTATAAAGATCAAGCATGCTGCAGTTGCGGAAAGAACTGATCAAGCTTTATTGAAGGATGTTTCATTGGAATTATGAACCAAGCCTTATTATCAGATTGATTTTCAGCATTAGGGTCATAAAAAAGATTTAAAAGTTGAATTCTTTTAAAATTTATATCCATACATAAAAATATCACTTGAAAAAGTTGAGAAATGTGTTTTGAAGGACTGCGTGTCTGTGAGACGATCTTAGGATATTCTTGCATACACGCTTGGTCTTTTTGCATTTTTAAATATATCTGCTCTTGCCTGATAAGCCTTCTCTTTACCAGCGCAGATGAGGTTTTTGCCTCATCATTGATGACTATAGCAATTATTGGGGAAACTTAGCCAGAAGAGATACTTTTTTACTTGGTGATTTTCACTCGGTAAAATTTTTCAGTTGCTTGACATTAGAAATGTTCCACTCTGATCGAATATCATCATCTCTCACTCGTCAACGATCATGCACAGCTTTCTATTCATTTTTTCATTAATTGCCATATTTAGTGTGTGATTGTGTGGCAATTTAGATCATTGAAATTGGTTATAAAAGTTGGACAGATTAGTAAAAGGGCGAAATGTATCATTATACTACTTGCAAAATCTTAAAGTCGTAGTTTGAAATGCCTCATAATTGGAACAAAATTCCAGGGAGTTGCAATCTCTTTGGTGCACCAATCTATTATGAAAATCGAATATAATGCATGGATACTGTAAAGAAAATTCAGCTCCTCTTAAGGGCTAATGAGATCATTTTGAGTTCCCATTTGACTCTTAGACCTAATAATCACAAGGTTTGGCCTTCCTTTGTCTAAATTCCGCAAACTATCAGGGCGCTTAGATTTTGAAAAGTGGTCAGCATTGAGAGCATCACGCTTTCCTCCTGGGTATTGCTGCCTCATTTTTCTCTGACCTTGACTATCTAGTGCAGCACCATATATCTCAAGCCTACGTAAGTGCCGATTATGATCAATCAGGTCCTCTAAGAATTTGGGAGTTAGGGCTCTGCATCCATTAAGCTTCGCAACCTAAAACGGTTTGCAATTTTTACCTTGTACCTCTATAAGTCTCATAGTGAGTACACAATTATATTGCTATTTGAGATATTTATTATTGCTATTAACTCATGAAATTAGGTACAATATTTTCTACATATAAAAGCAACCTCTTTAGCTATTATGGAATGCAAAAATCACAAGTCCTACAAATATCATAACAAATTCAAGATATGGACCAGAAGATAATGGACAAGACGCATTGAACTTTTGAATATAAAAACACAAGATAAGTTTAACAATACCTGCAAACAAGATTTTTGGTGTTCATGAAAGTCCCACCCTTCGAAGGTATAGGAATTTGATAGATCGATGTGAGTTAATCTCTCTGCCTTAATATCAAGAGCAATTAGGCCATGACAGTTGACAATTGAAAGTTGCACAAGCGCAGGACATAGTAAGCTTACAATGCCCACCAATCCATCACAACTATCAATCTCTAGTGTCTTAAAAAGAAATTATATAATATTGATTAACTTCAAGATCTGACTCAGACAAGTTATATGAGTGAGAGACAATTCATATATAAAATTTTAAGCCTTTAGTTACGTCTGCTATGAATTGAAAATTCAATGAGATATGAACACTAAAACAATTTCAGCAACAGACATATAGATTTCCGCAAATTGAAAAGTGTAATGAAAGCGATAAACCAACTGATGGATAAATTGGAAGACAAGCGCATCAGTAATTAGTAAAAACACACTAAATTGTAAAGGAATGCCAGTTGGATTTTTTTACAAGGAGAGATTCCCCGAATGCAGCAGGGCAGCATTGCGGCCAGTCGTAATTATTTCCCTTAGAATCGTTTTTACTTAATGGACGACCACTTTAATTGAAAAATTTAGTTTTCAATGAAATACAAAATCATTATTTTGCTACTTCATGCATGACACTATAAAGATAGGAATAAATCTAATGTTCATCACCTGAAGCGACTGAAATGATAGATAACTTTCCTTTTTATCCGCAAAGCAAGTTTTACTTTTAATTTTAAATTCAACAGCTTCCTCAGTTGCTGGTGTAATATTTGTATCAGTTTCATTTACATATGAAAGCTTTTTCGACTTTAAACCACCTACTCTGCCTTTAGCAGCAGACTGCACAGCTTCAAGAAGAGGTTTGAAGCGAGATATTTTACCCAAATTAGCCTGAAAATGAGCAAATTCACAGTCCAAAGGTTTCTTGATGCAAGCCCCAAATTGATACCTCAAGCATACCACGCGACCTAATCCACCTCTTTCAACAGGTAGGGCTCCTGCAATTTGCTCCAATTTAATTAAACTTCTGGTATCAAGAGGAATTTCGATACCTTGTAAGCCAATAAAATTGCGATCTTTTTTAATTCTTAGCTTTGCACTTGAAACATTTATGAAATCTTTACTCTGGTTTAGATTAGCTCGAATGGAGTTAACTTCATCATTGATCTCAGGATTGGTACGATTTAAATGCTTATCTATAGCATCTAAAGGCAGTTGGATAAATCCATTGAGATTAGAGCAATTTGAAATGTGAAGTACTCTAAGCGAAGGTAAGCCTGAATAAAAACATATCTAGGATAAAATTAATGGTGCAATAAAGTTTGGCCATTGAAATATCTACCTGCAAATTCAGCAAACGATGATGCTGTAAAATTACTTGAGAATGATAGTTTTACGCATTCAAGTCCTGATAAATGTTGCATTGAACAACTCTCCACTACGGGAAGGAAGCCTATGTTGCGACATCCACATAGATTTACTTCCTTGAGATGAATCAAATCATGCGACAATAAATAAAAACTTTCATCTGTCATATATGTGTTTTCTGGTAAGTGCAGGGCTGTAAGTTGTGGAGAGTTCATAGATATTTGGACGACATCGTCACACCGTATGGATTTTGGAATGCTTAAATACTTCAGAGATTGATTAGGCAGTATACTTAATGAGTTCAATTCTAAAGCTTGTTTTATATCCAATTGCTTTAAATTAGGACAGTTGAAAGTGATGCAAGAAATTTTCAGGTTGCCAGAAATATAGAAGCTTATCAGAGAGGTGCTCTCGAGGCAAGCATATAAATCTGTAGGCCCAGAATAAATGTAACCAGCAGAATCCAAATGAACATATTGCAACTGTGAAAGAAAAAATTTGATATAATTTGGGAATATCTCAAATGGCAAAAAAAGCAGTTACCTTGCAAGTGTTTTTCTTTGCCATTTCCCTAACTAACACAGCTGGAAGTAGGTTGAATATACCAATTATTTCTAAATCTAGTAGGTGATTTAGTTCCACCATCAACTGCAGCGAAACATTTTCATCTACTTCATCTGAAGTTGATCTCTGATGGTCATTGTTATCCCTCAATGATAACTTCGTCAAGAATGGGCAACTACGAGACAGCTCAAATATATCACTGCTATCTATATTTAGCGCTATACATGTCCCTGCTTTAAAATGCAGAGACAAATCGTTCAGTCGAATTGGCAGTAATTTTGCTATCTTTCCGATCGAAAAACTGTACCCGTAACTTTCTGGCGGCGAAGAGAATTCTATGTGCAAAGAAGCCAGTGAGCGATGATCCCTAATACTAGGTAGTGAATAGGGAACAATCAAGTCTTGATTAGATTCAACAATATTGCTACCAGCATGTGATTCTTTTTTGAAAATAGATAGAGAATGCAGTAAGAGACTTAATTTAAGGCTAGCAAGATAAGGATGGGTTGCAAGTCTCCAGGCCCCGGCGATAGACAAGTCATGGCAGTTCAAAACTTCAATATGTTTCAACTTGGAAATATCAGACATTTCATGGAATACTGCATCCTTAAGCATCAGACAGTCATTTAAAATGAGTGATGAAAGTTCATGATATTTTGATGCCAAAGCACTTTGCGTCAGTTCGCTAATTGCACATCCACTGAGGTTCAAATTGCTAAAACATCCAAAAGCTGCATTAAAAAGTAACGAATAGTAAATACAATTGAGTATGTAATGTTTGAGAATATAAGGTGCATACTCCCAATATTCACAGTTCAGACAAACCTGCTGTTTGAATAAATGATTGAATACTCTGATCTGTAATATTCTTGCAGCCAGCAAGGCTTAAGTTTCTGAGGAGACGACAATTTTTCCCTAGATATTCCAAGAAAGTGCCATCCAAATCGAGGATTCGATTAAGGCGTAAAATTTCAAGGCCTGTATTATTTTTTAGTAATGCTTTGATAACACCATCATGAACTCCGTCGCAACCATCCAGCCATATTTTTCTAGTGTAACAAAGGAAAATGATTACATATTCGATAAGATTTACAAAAGTGCATGCGAAATACCTTAAAGACTTGCCACCACAAGTCGCTAATCGAGACAGGAATACCAGAAGTTGAGGAAATTGATTATTAAATTCTATTACCTCTAAATTTCGAAGATTCTCGGAAGGAAATCGCCCAAGAAATATGTCAGTAATAGCAACTGTATTATGGAAGGGAAAGTACGTGAGCGATCCTTTTCGTAGCAGCCACCAAGCTAAGGAATCATTTAGATAGTTCGTATTTGCAGCCCAAGATATTATTTGAGACGAAAATCTGGCATGATTGGCAGCTTTCGTAGCGATACTAGAGAAAATTAAATTTCCAGAATCCTCCGATTCGTAGAGATGATGGCAAATGACATCCAAACAATAGGCTTGGAGGGAATGTTTGGATGGCAATTCAGCATTCATAGCAATCTTAGGAACTTGTCGCTTCTAAATTTGTTTCAATCGATGCGTCTAATGAAATATTTCTAGCTCAATTTTTAGAGTGGAAATTAGTAATATACAGCACAGTACTGAGGAAAGTTCTTTATCATTTTATCGCTATGATTCTGAAAAATGAGCTAACTTCCTTGACGCGTTTGAATATTTTACACTAATCATAAAATTATGATGATGCAAGCTCGAATTAATGTAATCGATAATACCAGATACTATATTGCTGAGTTGCAATGCAATCATTGGTTAATAAAATTAAGATGCTTTAGATGACCTTTTGTCATTAGCATCTCTTCTAATATTCAGTTCTTGTATGCAACAATGACCCGGTTAATTTAATTCCCCCGTACATTGCCATTATGTTGATGCGCGATGCTCTTCAATTCCAAGAATAAACCATAGTCGTAAAATTATAATCCTAATACGACTAGGGATCAGGAATATTTACTTGTGAATTGGAAAATATGACCAAAGACCAGGAACATTTACAGAGAAATGGGAAAATCCAACGAAATATAGTATAGATCTCAATACAATTTCCGAGTAGGAAGCGATGCTTTGCAGCAATGGCACAAGTTGGTTTTATATCGTAGCTGACCAATTAAGGTGCTAAACGCTCTATTTCCAAGGAAGAAGTTTTTGGTGCATACTTTTTTATTGGCTTCGCAGTTTATATCCTTCAAGGTTTTCAACTTATTGGCAGATGATATGGAGCTACTATATTTCTATTAGGCGATTGAAAGTATTTTGCAATGAATAGTTATGCATATAGTTAAAAAAATATTTTGCAAAGTGATATATAAGTGCAAAATTTTTCTCTGTAATTTTTTTACTTTCACAATTTTGACAGATATTTTAAAATTAGTCAAGATACATATACGTATATTCTAGCCACATTCAACTGACGTTTGTAATTGAAAATAAATGACAATATCAACGTATTGTTCACAGTAGAAACTGTTTAGCAGCTAGCATAGATTATAAAAATACAACTGGTTGGAATATGCAATACTATGGATGGATGATATTATGGATGGATGATATTATGGATGGATGAATCATCATAAACTTGTCAAATTTCACTAGTTTGTTACTATCGCTGCTGATTGCACAAGTACTTTTAGTTTGTGCTGCATTTACTGTACTCCCATTGGTGTTTTGGCCAATTATCTCTAACGTCATGGACACTTAAAGTGTTGTTTTACTTGCATCATTATGATTGTATTAACAATTTTTAAGTATAAGTAAAGTATGCTATTAAGGCAACTTATAGTGACCAATCATTGTAAGCTATTCAAGTAAAAATCAAGCGCGTTTGTTAGAAAAATGAAGCACATTAGAGAATGCACCTCCTATCTTTTCTACAGTAGCCTGCAGAATACAAACTTTATAGGAATGCTTAAATATTGTCAACTTTAGCATTAACTCTCCTATATTACTCATAAATTTATAGTTTGACAAAAATCTGCGTTTGTTTGTGCAACTGGAATAGTCAAGTTACACTTCTTTTAAAATGGAAAAACTTTGCATGTTTGGCAATTTGGAAAATTCAACAAAGCAGTGATAATACACCATAAGAATATTTTACATTCGAATGAACTCAAAATTATTTTGATTTTTTATAGTTCTTTGAATCATACCTGTGATCAAATTCATTGCACTTCTCACAATAATAACATCTTCTATTCTTGTCAGATTGATTTTAGCTGATATCTGATTTTGCTCTTTTCCCATTTCTAATTGTTGGTGGCATAATAGGAATCTTTTCATCCATATCATTTGATTCTGAACAAGTTGTTGCCTTATTAAAAAAAGATACTATTGCTAGCATTGCAATTTTATATTTGTCACGACCAATGAATTGTATATACACATAATACAGAAACCAGGAAATACAAAGCGCGGAATACTATGCGTATATTACTATATCCTTATCTTATTGCCTGTGTTGATGAGAGTGAATCTTGTCAACATTCTACAACTTATTCCACACGCATACAAGTCGAATTAAATCGTGTAACCACAACTCCCTGAAAAAATTGTATGCAAAAAAATACACACACAGATGACACGGTGGAACATATTAAATCCTGACAGTCTTTGTGAAATTAAAACTCCTTTTGCTGCAATGTTCGCGAACTTCTTATGAATGTTGGTATATTTCTTGCTTTCAGCTCTTGGAATTTTAATGGCTTGACGAACTTCCATAATTATGTCAAAGTTATCGTTATTTTCACCTTTTTCTACACTTGGTACACAATTTTGAATATGTCCAGTACCCAATATACCCACACTTCTTGTGACAGTTACATACAATGGGTGATACTTAGTTTGGCAGCAGATTGGTAGGTTTTGTTCATCAAGCAACTCATCCGATACCCAGTAAAGAACTGCACATACGTAACAAAAAGGAATTTGCACTAATTTGGAGTTACTACAGGTGTATATCGGAAAATCAACAAATATATCAACAAGATATACTAGCTTTTGTGTCCAGGGTGCATGACAATCATAACCTTTTAAATGTCAATCAGAATTGCAAACCAATCTACATTTATGTTGAGAACTTTTTTTGTATTCATTTACCACTTTTCATTAATGAAGTTGTCCCATTTTGAATTTTTTCCAATAAATTTTCCCAGAATCTGATAGGCATCGATTTCCCGGCAATGTATCAATAATTCAATATGTTGAACTAACTCAAATATTGAAAAGCCTTGAACCTTTTTTCTTTCAGCATTCTCTTTTATCATATCATTTACTCTTTCCACTCTCTAAGATGTTGTATGACTAGCAGAGAAAAACTGACTCATTAAAGGATAACACAACTTCACTGCCAGCTCACATACTTTCTAATAAAGATAATGTTGTACAATACAACTTTCATTTTTTGAACATATCAAAAATATTTGTTTCAAATTTTTCTGTTTCTATATAACCATGAAATATTACATTTAAAGAACCTTTCATGTGTTCTCCTTTTCCTTTAATTTCTATTGTAATACAGATGTAAAAATTTTCTTTCACAAAGTGGTGATTGCATAGCCAATCATTAAGCTCATATTTTTCTGCAATAAGTGCAAAAGAAGTACTCTCACTAGTTATAGAAGTGGATTCTTTTGGGTCTTTGATTAACATGTTTCATAGCTTCTAAAATATCATTTCCATTATTTGTCAAAGGTAATGTCATTCACATGCAATGATGTTATGAATTTGTTGCAATAAGACTCAAACTAAATAAAGAGAGTATACTTACACAAACATAAATTATGTTGCTAGAAGTGAAACATGCTCCACAGCAACACACAAATCCTGAACTTAGCCCATCATCAAAATCCAGCAATGACTCGCCATAACTCAGAATTCCAATATGCAAAACAATGACTCGCCATAAAACAGAATTCTACAGCTATAACCCAAATTAACCGTTAACGAGTTAATTCCTAGCAATAACACAAATTTAACTGTTGACGAGTTAATTCCTAACAGTTGTTCAAAAATTATAAATTGTGTGCAGAACAGTCATGAAGTTATGCTCATTGCACTTGCAAGTACCATCAGTAATTGTAAAGTCACTCTACATTTTGCTATACTTAATTGCAGATGGCTTCATCAACCGTATAGCTTGAATTTTCAAATCAGTTGACACATCATATTCGAATACCCCCATCATTTTCTGTATCCAGTATCAGTTGTTAAAAGCTTTTTTATTGGTCCAATTCTGTACCATATATGTGCTGTATTGAAATCATTTTTGTTCGCTTTAATGAGTTGGTACTTAATGAAACATCACTGCACTTTATTGATATAATCTCACATAGTTCTTTTAAAACAATTGGAGCTGAAAGCTGAGTCAGATCATTACTCTATTTATCACTTGAATCTTTTACTTTCTGATGAAGATCTTCCTATTCGAAAATATCTATAAATTTTTCATTAGATGATTGTGTAATATACAAGTCTTTTATTCAGTTGTTAATTTTGTTGACCCCTTATAGGACTTGTAGATAAAAAGGATGGATTTGATTTTTTAAATTGGAACCATTTCCTCATGCACAAAATTCTTTCATTGTTCAATTTTTTTAATCTGTCATCATTTATATTTTTTCCTTGCAGTATTAGAATAAGATATCTCAAATTCTTCAATAGATTTCAAATTGTCCACATCATTTTTTACTTTAAAATATTTGAAACCTATTACCAACTTTTAATCTCACTTTGATTGCAGCTACTGTAGAAGATTAATAGCTTTTATCTGCATTATTAATTTCATTGCTTGTATCCTCATTTTCTGAATTTCTCTTGCAGGATTTATCGAATTCCTTCCCATTTCCTAAATAAATGAAAAGAAATTCATAATTACTGGTAGACCTAGATTATTTTTTTCATTACTTTTACAAAGTATTAAGTGTTGTTAACAGTAAACTGAAATCAACCCTAATTTTAAAGTAGCCAAATACAATGTCAGTAACCACAAAATAATCTCTATAGAAGAGCATTTAAATTGTATCAGCATCTTTTTGCCACTCAGAATGTCAAATCAGAAAAAGAGAAGAATTAAAGAATTAATGGTTCTAGAGCTAAATATAAAAATGAGCACATTTAGTGCTAAAAGCATTCAATTATTCTGACACTAGTTAGACTAGATAATACTAAATTAGGAAATAAGGGTTGCGCATTTTACAGTAGTTTCAAAATTTGAATACTAAAATATAAGGGTGAATTTTTTTTGCATAAATGAAAATGCAACAGCAGATGTTTTTTCTTGGTAATATTTGGCATGTTCCATATATTTGTTAAATGTTTTTCAATGTGAATGTTAAAGAGTCATGCACTGAATGAGAATTTGTAAAATAATAGCTTTGACTTTCTATGCTCTTTAAAATTATTTCTTCAGCTGCTTTGAAACCAAAAAAATATTGAACAAATGCAGTAAATTACCAGAAGGCTTGAATAAAGCACTTGACAAATAGACATAATTCCTACATCTAAATGATATGTCGTGCTTTAGATAGAATGAAATAGAATTTCTTAACATTTCTCGTATAAGAAATGCTCAGACCATTTCAAACTTAGATTTTTTATGGTGATACTTGAATGTAAAATGATAAATGCCATTTAAAAAAAATATATTAAGCCTTTCTGAAAGATGCAGCAACCAATAAACTGGGTTCTCAAAACAAATTTTTGACATTAATTGAAGCACTTACTATTCCATAAATATCTGCTTAGATTCAAAATTGCTCTCCAGCCTTTTGTATTCTGCAACAGTTTTCAACTCATCAGGATCTAAGATTTTAGCATACTGGAAATTAACACTTATGAAATTGATGTTTTTCTTCCATTGTTGATTCTGAAATAATCTGGTTGCATTTCGTAAACTTCAGATTAGAGAAGTAAAACCTGTTAGAGATAAATTTGGCCTGTTACGCTAATTTTACCATAGAATTAATAAGTGTGAATTTGGAATTTAGCACATGTTGATATTCAGTTTGTAACAATGCAGAGTTCAGAATTAGATTGTTATTCAAATCTTTCAAGTTTTGCACTATTGAAAAAAAAATTCATTTTCGATGTCTTTCTTCAGAACAGTTTCTCGACATCATACCCATATGGTACAAATTTCCACTCCCTCAATTTTGTTTTCTTTCACATTCTCAAGTATCTTAAATATTTCTGAAAATGATCATCGCATATGCTCGTAGACTTCTTCTACCAAGGAAAACTAATTATTTCTTTCAGCAATGTGAGCATTGGCATAGACCGATGCTATCAATTTCTGCAATGTGACATCTATGTTTATCTACTAGCCAGGAACGCATCATGTGTGTATAATGCATTGGCAAGACTTCATTCGGAAAATCCACAGAGGAACTGCATTAAATTTTTAAGGCACGAGCGCGTATGGACAGTAAGTGATATCAAGCAGTACAGTGAAGCACTTGCTGTTGGTTTCGACGATATTGGTCTCGTTAAAGGCGACGTGATAGCAATTTGGCTTCAAGATTACGTTGAGAAAGTAAAAAAATCAGTAGTCGCGTCCACTTGTTTATAGAAGTAAATGAAATCACATTTTTTATAGTTTATTTGTCAACTCGCGGCAGCAATTGGAGGATATTTCCTGGTTGTTGTAGATCCATCACTCGGGAGGTAAAAATTTGCATAAGTTTGATGCCATTAAGTCGACTTAAGATACATGACATGGTCCTCAAAATAAATTCGTTTTTTGCAGGAAGGAAGCTTTTGAAAAAATACTACTCGAAACCAAAGCGAAGTTTGTGCTGGTTCCAGAAAACCTCATTGAAAGGTGAATCTCGTGAATAGAATTCAGTATGACAAATAGGAGTCTTTTGAAATTTCTTATTGCATTAACTCTAGTAATTTAATACACTTTTATAATAAAATTATTTATAATTTATAGCTCTAGTCACTTAATGATTGAATATTTTTCTATTTTCTCAAAGTCTAAAAGCTGCTGTTCCAGAAATGGAATACTTTAAGAATACCTTGGATTACTCCGGAAGATCGTTCAAATCGCGCATGTACAAGAACTTAGAATTCTGCGGGCATACTGTGAGTAATGGTATTTTTTTAATTTGTAGTCACGTTTTTTATATTCATTAGCCGAAAATCTGCGCAAGTTGTAGCAGAAAAATCATGGTGGTTTCAAATGAAATTAGTTCGGATTTAAAGTTCATGCTTATTTTGCCTAATTTTTAAATATTTCCATCTCTAATAGGGTTTTATCATGGAGAGTGGTTTCTTTCAGTTTCGCAATATTCTTCTTTATGGCATGCATGCAGTTCCAATTGAGCACCTCCAAGAATCAATCAATGATGATGTTCCACTGAGTGTTATGTATAGCAAACAGAACAAAGCTATAGTTGCAGGTCCAACATTGACTCACAGAGATGTACTAAGAGATCACTCATGGAGTACAGTATCAAAGATATTAAATAAGGAATATGTTGAAATTTGATTATTCATTGCAATTCATATGCATCATTATCAATAGGACCCTTTATTGATGAATCAGAGCTTTTTTTCGATCGATAATACATGAATTGGCAACTCATTTAATGTCTAGTACTAGGAATCTACATGGGTTTCTCTCAATTGCACTTCCTATCAATATCACCGAAATTGTAACTACTTTTTTTCAGCCCAGTCTTACATTCAAAATTTATTTGTCATCCGATTCTATATTGCATGAAGTACTGCTGCATATTATTTATTGTTCTGAATGTACATGAAGGTATTGGAGTATATCGGCGAGCACATTTCTTAATTTGGCCAATAAAACCAGAATGCATTACCAAAATCGAATCGAATCGAATCGAATCGAATCATTTTATCTTAGTATTGCAATAACATTTATTGAAATTGATACTCGGTTCATGTATTGGATAATCTTGATCACAGAATAGAATCTTACTGTGTCCAATGTCTTCGTCATTACGATCCAAGAGAATCTGCCAGCTAGCCACAAGTCATGTGCTCTTTCATTTTACACATTTGATTTTTATTTCAGACATAATGCTGCAATCATCAGCGAATCCAAATACTTTAACGCACAAATTTAGAGTCTGAACAGAGAACTTGTACGGGATTGATATACAGATAGTAAACCAGCGTGCAACCAACAGTCTTCCAATTATGCGCGGTTCGTCGATGCTTAGCCCAGCGTAGTAAATCGGTATTAGTTGAAGCAAATTAAATTAACACAACTCAAGTGCATCTGTCACATTTTCATATATATGAGCACTGCTGACTGCATCTGTAAGTAACTTGCGAATACATGGTCATTTTTCCAGGAATTGAATATTATTTGATTCAAAATCAGAATTTTCGATGTCAGGCATCTAGTCTAGTGCAACCAGAAAGCATACATAATCGTGCATGGAAAGGATAAATGAGGAAACAGATAGAAACTAACTCGAAAGTGCTTTATAATTTGGTGCTGCAAATAAATCGCCAATTTCAAATTGTGTAGGAATAATTACTTAAAATATCGATGCTCAGAATTTTCAGTCCAGAACTCTTATCATCTAATGAATAAATACTGCAGGTGACCATAAAATGACATTTTAGAAATCAATAAGTTTCTAGCTCCCAATGATAATCTTTGAGCTTAAGGTCGTCGTGCCCTTTATCTACCATAATAATTCATCGACATGGCGAGCGAGCTCCTCTAAGGAATCCTTATAAACAAAACAATGCGAGGAGCGAGGCAGAGAATAGCTTTTGGCTGAATCGCCAAGTGCAACGTCATGAGATGGATAAACTTGACGAAGTAGGTTCAATCACTAGATATATAAAAATTCTATATAGAAATTATATTTCTATCTTTTTGATTTTTTGGCATTATATATGAAGACTTTTCAAAGAGTTAGGGCCACTCAAATCTGTTAGAATGTAGTCCAAAAGATTTTATCATCAGTAAAATTCTGTATCAGTATATATGTGCATAAATGTCTTTCTGGTTCTTTACTTTAATTTTCATCTCATGCAAGAATTGATTTTCTAAACATAAATTTTTCTTTTCTTTTGAAAAATCATTTTAGTACTGTGAAGTTAGATCGATAGTATAGTTTTTTGGAATTATAGCTAAAACTAAATGCATGACTTGCCATCTTTTAAGATATTTAGAATTGTATCAGAAGATCCTAATTTTCCTGGTGGCATATTGACACCTGATGAGCTGTCTTATCCCTTTGGTTGTCTCACATCTAATGGACTTCAGCAGATGAAACGCATAGGGAAAAAATTGCGAACACATTTTGCCGGTTGCCATCACGAAAATACTCATATCGAGGTGTTCTTCCTTCAATGTATTCATCTTTTCTGTTTTCTATTTTAATATATTTATAGACACTAACTTCGAAAAGCATGCAGATACATTTTTACATCTGATAAATTATTTTAGTTAGATTGAATAGAAAATTTATTAATGATCAATTCAGGTGTATTCGACTTGCTATAAACGCACTCAGCTCTCAGCTCTCAGCTCAAGGACTGCTGCATGGCCTTTTACAAGAGAGTAGAAGCGTTCCAGTGAAAATAAATCCTTCAAAATCTGCTCTTCTAAATAGTTTTGAAAGTAGAAACAAAGAAATGATGGACCTGATAACTGAGGTTTTACTTCAAACATATACTTATGTACATTGTATCATTGAGTTTGAATCATCATTTGTATGTAGCAAAATAATGGCTTAGCATGTGCATTGTTGTAATTTATTTTTTCAACAATTTCTCCAGATGTGCTGTAAGATTCGAAAGACCACCATGTTTCTTGGTCGACATTATTCAAACTATTTGTCAAGATTTAATCGGAATATTTGGTTGTTAACAAATCTTGTCCTTTCAAATCCTGCATTTTCTTTGTGGAAATAGTAGGGCTCATGCCGTGCTTGCTTACATATTTTTAATTATCTTAATTCTATTCAGGTGAGCAATCAGCCTGAATTCTTAAAGGCCGAAAATGATTGGGGTCATCCACTAAAAGAAAGTTTGCTCAAGTATTTACCTTCTGACTTTGCAGGAGATCAACAAGGCAAACTTCCCTTTAGGTAATTAAAAAAATGAATGTATCTTTGCTTTTTGATGTAATGTAAATTATACATAGAATTGACGAAAGAAGATAAAATAAAATAATAATTAAGAACTAACTGTCATATTCGTGTAAGATGGATGATGGCTGCAGACTTCTTTTGGACTCAGGGCTTAAAGTCATGTAAAATAGAACCACCGGAACTTGAGCAATTATCGCAACCAACTCTTCGTTACCTTTCATGGCGCTTTCGACAGGTAGGAAATATTAGCAGCAGAGCATCATTGGCTATTTTAAACTTTTCAAATGTTATATGCTGCTGTAGTTGTGGTATAATTAATATTTTTGTATTCTTTCAAAGAGTTTTTTCCGGTATAACTTATTACACTTTTTCAGTATTACAGCCATAGAAAGCTTCTGGCGGTTATGATTGGGCCTTTGTTTGGTGACATGATTGAAAGACTCTCAATACATGCAAAATTGTCCAAGAGCAAAGTTGATTTTACTAGAGATTTGCTGATTTTGAGTGCTCATGATGTTACTATTGCAGCTATTCTGTATGCTCTGAAGTCGCATCTCACTGAGGAAAAAAGCTACTGGCCACCTTTTGGCAGGTGAATTTCCATGCACTAAAATTATGGTTCACCATAAAAATTCTATTTCATTTCTTTGATATTTATCTTGATCTTTTATTTAAGGCAGCTGTGTTCTGCCAGCAAATGCTTATCTAAACGTATATGCTATTTGGTTGAATATAATTATTTTTTTATTTAAAATAAAATGTTTTTTTTGCTATGAACAACGTTTGGGAAAAAGTTTCAGCTGATAATTGCTTATCATGCCACATTTTAAAAATGTGCATTAGCTTGATTTCTTATTTTATTATTCACTTTTTATTCATTAGTATTATTTTTACTTTGGCGATATCTTTGTTGTGCAATTGAAGTTGGATATCACTTGAGCTTATGGATGATAATGTCGACAACGAGGATGATATACCTGTTAAAATAAGGATTGATGGGTTTCCTTTGCAGTCACCACTATTTGTCAATCACGATGGTTTAATCACTCTCTCAGGTTATTTCTTGATTTCATTAGCATATTTGTTCAGAATAATTTTTTATTTACATGGTTATATTGAAAAAATGTATGAAATATCTGCATTTCATAGATATATCGATATCTGCTTATGAAACATATATATATATTTAAAAAATAATATTTTTATAAAAAGATGTGTTATTCTGGATTTACTACTATCTATATGAGAGCTTTCATATACTTTGATATTTTAAGCTAATAAAAATGAATTTATACAGATTTGAAGCGAGCTGTGAACATGCTAGTTGTTGAAGGCTCAGAAACTGTTGACCAATCAAAAGTTAAATGTGTAGGAGTAGAGGAGAATCCGGGTATTCTCCAGTAGAAATCGATGGAGTTCCTTACACCATAGGTTTCCTTTCAATTTTTAGTGGTTTTATATTCAGTTTTAAATGTTTCTTCTAAGAATTTCTAGCAGCAGTTTTTTTATGACTTTTTTTAAAAATATAGCCAAAGATTATAAATCCATGTTATTCGACTGCAAAACGATGAAAATACAGGAAAAGTTGAACTTTAGAATAATTTCTTGCGCCATTCTGATTGGTGAAATTTTAATATTTTTCTTCTGGAATAATTCTAACGAATTGCAGTATACTATTAATCATATTTTCAAAATCCATTGAAAATAGTTGCACTCGTAGTTAAATTTATCTCTACACCTTCATGCCATTTGATTTTGCCCATTTTTTCATCACTCGAATAATGTACTCGCCTTGAGGATTGTTGTTGCTATGTAATAGAACAAGCACTTCTTTTAAATCTTCCCTCTTTACTTCTCCAGCGACTATTTGCTGAAAGAGACCAATGCAAGCACCCCTCTTACCCTCCCAGTACTCTGTATCAGGGTCAATATTCTCGAGTGCATCAAAAGCCTACATAAATGCCCATAAGTTTACTATATTCAGTAATTTTCATTAAATGAATACATATATATATATATATATTTAAGATCCTCTATTTGTGATATATCGACGCATCCACATTTTTAACTATAAATTTCAATGACAGAGAAATGCAGATAGAGAATTATTAGGTGGCATCAAAATTCTTGCCTTCAGAAAATTTCAAAAATTTAAAATATTTAAGTGAGTACTTGCATTTGTGGGATGGTATCTCACAAATGGGCATCTTTCATATGATGGGGTTGTATGTACACAAATATTTTGTCATGCATAGTACCTTAGCAGCATAGAGGAAGAGACCGATTCTGTAGCAATCGTTGGCAATGAGATGCAACAAGCTGAAGCTCTTGTTGCATTTTTCCATTTTCAAGTATAATTCCCACGCACTTGATGGGTTTCTATTCATTATATAGCACCTTGCCAACCAACTTACATACATATGGTCCGCCCTGATCGCTTCACTTTCAATCAGCAGCAATGATTCCTGAAAAAAATAATAAATGTATGGATTTGTTTGAGCGGGCATTTCATAAGAGCAACAAGTGACTCGTAGAAATACTTATGTACTTAAAAGATGTTTGTATGTGTTCATATAAATATATGGCAGATTTAATTAAATTTAATGCTCTTGCCTCAGCCGCTTTGTAGTTTCCTGTGATAGCAAAAGAAAGCCCGTGGTTCCAGTTGAAGCTGTCATCATTATACATGTAAGCCTAGTCAGCAAAACAAAATCAAAGTATATGAAACTTCATTTCATACTACAGCTTCTAATAAAAAGATAATTCATTGAGTGAATCCTAAAAAATAATGAAGCAGACTCTGTACACTCTATTCATGATATAGGTTAAAGAATAATTTATAAAGACCTTAATGCTGTTAAGGTATATGATAGCATCTTCGAATCGCTTCATCAGAAAAAAGCAACTAGCCATGCACTGCCGCCCAGGAATTGTATCACAATCACTTGGACTTGCCCCAACCACTTGAAAATAATCTTTAGCAGCACTAATATACTCACTTTTTTCTTGTAGCTGCCCAATTGAGGCATTAACAATTGCTTTCAAAATATATTCCTATGAAAAGTATTGAAAAATCTTAAAATTACGAAAGCAACGCAATTCAACGTAATATATCTTTGTACGTATGAATTTATATATGAATGTATAGATGGATGAATAGATAAAACCTGTGCTGTTGATGGTTCCAAATCTATTATGAGATCATAAGCTTCTTGAAAATTGTTTGCTTTAAGATGGCATATCACGAGGTTCAATCGAGCCTCTGGAAAGGCATCCATGAGGGAAGGAAAAACCTGAAACAAAAAGCTAAATTATTAATTACAAACGCACTTATGAAACGATGCGTTACATTTTTCCAAAACAAAATTAGTAAATTATAATACGCTAGATTCACCCAGTTACTAGCACATTGAAAATCAATTAAATGAATCTTCCACAAACTAAAAAAATCAAAATATGAATGAAAAGGCAGTTTTTTTATGTATTCAATATTATGCAAGTTCATAAAAGCTATCATAAACTAATAAATTACCTGTAAGGCCCCTTGCCCTCCACTGAACACAGCCATATTATGACGAATAAAATTGTTCGAAAGTAGGCCACGTCCTTGCTCAATCAGAGCTTTCAATTCGGTCTCTGCAGATTTTCCATTGTAAAGTCTATGCATCAGCAAAAACTTTTGAAAGTTATTCTTGGTGTAAAATTGACTCACAAGTAATGAGCATTTTCACCTGAAAAGATTACAAGCTTTAAGATTGATTCCCAAGGCACTTGAGGGATATGCATGCAGATATACTGCTAGAATTTCCATGCTGACATCATAATAATCTAATTTATAATAACACATAGCTACATAAACATTTAGGGCAAGATTATCGCGATTCTCCACCAATATTCTCTTGTAAATGTCAGATGCTTCCTTTACAGATAAAAATTTAAAAATAAATAAATATAATCAATGTATTTTAGATTTAGAAAATTCATTTCCAATAAGATTTTACAATCAATTAATAAATGAAAAAGTTTTATAGCGTTAAATTCCGCTTCAGATTTTTAGATGTAAGAATTTTGGATGTAATAAATAAAATAACTGGACCTGGTATAACAAACCTCAAACAATTTGAATTATATTGCTCACCTTGTAACGTCCACACGAATAATGAACTGCTGCCAAGCTAAGTTGATCTATTCTATCTGAATCATTTACCATCTGGAGATAATTTTTCAGTTTAGCTTCATCACCCTATTATATGAGAAAAGTTCCCATGCTTACAATCAAAGAAAATTTTAAATCAAATATTTATTTTATTTACCATTCTGGTATTTCATATTCATCTAAAATAATACAATCATAAAAAATTTCATTAATTGTACACTTTTCGCATTTAGAATTAAACAGCGAAAAAAAGAGAAAAAATGTTTAGTTGCTTGAACTACAAATAGCATAAGTTAGCATGTAATTTTGAATAAATTTGAACTCAATTTTAAGATGTGTTTCAAACACTTGACACATTTTTCTCATCAAAAAATAATTTATCTTGAAAAATATTTGACCTTGACCTCAAACTTTCATTAGGCTTTAATATTAAAGCTGAACTAAAAGTTATTCAAGCAATTTAATTATTAGTTGTCATTAAGCTTGCATTTTTGGATTATCATTTTCCCAAGTGTATCGATTTAAATTATTTACAATTACGAATCAACGAAAAAATCAATATTTCATCATTGTTGTTTCAAGTAATCGTATTTGACTGGGTAATTGCAGGAATACCATTGTGCGAGTAAAGTTACAACAATCATAAAAAATAAAATAATGAAAATGCTCTCTTTTTAGCCTCGGCTAACCTGGCGCTGGGCAGCATGAAGTAGTAATCTACTTTTCAGTTCACAAGCTGGGCTGTCTTTAACTTCATCTTTGATACTCTCATATGCTTTTAAAAAAAGATAACAGCATGCTATGTATAGATGCAATTCCTTATTGCCACTTATTTGCAAAATTTCTTGATACGTTTCCAATGCTCGCTGGTATCGCTTCGAATGAAAAAAACAATATCCTATCCATAACAGAACTTCTTCTACATTAGGATCTTCTCCTAACCTTCGAGTAAAGTCAAGAATGGCTAGAGCACCAGAATAGTCGCGTTGCTCAATATAGCTGTCAAGTTCAGGAGTTCTTTTCTTACTGGACGATACTACATTAATCTGATTCATGCCAGGTTTTACACTCTGACTTTTTCGCCTTTCGCCAAACATTTTTCACGCGTTATTCGAAGTTCAAAACTTCCGATCCTAACGAAAACAATCAATTAAAAGTGTGGCAGATGGCACTTTTGCTTATTATCCGCTCTTTCATATTGTTGCGATAAATATATCATGATATTTTGTTAAAAATCTTTTTTAACCGTTTCTTGAAAATTGATGGTATTATTCAAAAATTGTTTCGAACGACTCAATATTAGAGTCGTGAGAAATCAAATTGCATTTCGTTTGATTTCATAGTTTTGCTGTCTGATTTAATTCTAAGTCGGTGAACATCTTCTCGATTCTTAATTCAGAGCGAAAGTGAGTGATAATCGATAAGAATCTATCCAGTATTTGCAATGCAGAATAATCCGAAGGCGACATCTGTTAAATCACGTTCATATATTTTATCAACTTTTTGTGTACTGTTATTAATATCTACATTGGAAAAGGCGAAAGGATCGCAAAGTCGCAATCAATTATCCGCACATTCTCTCCATCCTGCATTAAGAAATACAGCCGGATTCAAAAGAGTTTGTAAAGCGGAGAATGAGAAAGTTGACGAAGAAGGAAATGTTGATGTAGTCATTGATGAATTAGACGATGGGCCCGCTGCTTCAGAGGATGATTTTGTTTCTGAAAGCAAAGTCCTTCGATGTGCAGCTAGCGACGATGAAAGTTCGCAAGAAAGTAGATATTTGAGCACTGGTGACGATAGTAATGATGGAGAAGACAGTGATGATGGTGGCAGTGGCACTAACGCATTCATTGTTTCTGAAGCCGAAAGAGACATTTCGAAAACAAAAATTTATGCTCAGCAGAATATCAACAATATTCATGGAAGTATGAAAGAGCTTGGTAAAGTCAAGGACTTGTGGCGAGCAAGAATGGTAGCTCCTCCATCAGAAAAACAGATTTCTGATATATTAGCTGAGGTTATTAGGGAACAGAAGGCATTAATTTCATATGCACCAATTGCTGCTGGTGAAGATAATGCTAAAAATCGTCAAGGCCGTGCCATGGTTTATAAGCTACTTTTAGCAGAACTTGTATTAGATGGGAACATTGGAGGTTTAGGTAGCCGTTGGGTTGATCGAGATACACTGATGCAGTTAAAGGGTACTGCTGCTCTGGCACATCATCCACAATATCTGCGTCATACAGCTCATTTACCAAGAGTCAGTCGTGGCGTTCGACTCATTGCGCCTACAGCAACATACAGGTGCCACTGATTCCTTTATATGCATATAGTGCTCAAGCAGTTTTACAAGTTATTTAATGTGTCTCGTCTTCATTTCAATCCATTAAGATTATAATTTTTTTTAAATAGACCTAAAAAATATTTTTGTCTTCATTGAATCTTTTTGTTTTCAGCATGCAAGAAGCACTTGCAAAGGCAGTTGCACATGCCACCGGTGCCAATTTGCTTACACTGGATAGTAAAGTTTTACAGGAAGTACGCAGAGCTGCATTAGCTTCAGATGAAGCTACTGGTAAGATTGATTAAAAATAAAAAGCACACGGTAGTCTAACTATTATCAAGAGCTCCGTGCCACATCATATCTTGCATGAGCATTAAATTGATATTTTATGCATATCTACTTATTACATTCTATGCTTATTGAAACTTTATATATAATCTTTGTAAAAATATTACATAAATTTTCATACTCATCTACTTGTCGCCTCACCTATAGGGCAACACTGATTTTCAACCTCATCTTGAGCCTTAATTATCTTTTTTTGCTTTATTTTTAATTAAATTTACTATTGGGCAGAAGCAGCATCACTCTCTACTTCGCAGCTCGTATCACTATTATTGGCAGCAGCAGAAGAAGATTCTAAACCATTGGTAGTATTCTTAAGTGACAGAGGGACTAGTTTACTGAGAAGTGCTGGAGCTTGTGAGGCACTTGCACAGGAAATGTCCAGCACAAATTCTAGAATTTTATTCATATTGTCTACTGCGGGGGAAGGAAGGTGTGCATGAAAAAATTATTTATACACATTGCATATGTCTGCTCATTCAATAAGTGTGATAGAATATTTGAAAAAAAATTTTTCATCTTTATTTTGTGCGTATTCTAACTGGAATTTTCCTTCAAAATTTTGATTTAAGAGATGTAAATCAGGTTAGGGCTAAGCCTAGTGCATGGACAGGGGATGTGCATGGAGTTGGACAAGCCCCACCTAGAGAGAATATTCAGGTGATATTTTGCTTACTTTTAGTTTATATTTGATAAGTCTCGATATCATATACAAATATCTACCAAATAGGTTTGTGTGGAGATGAACAATTGTATTTTTACAGCAATTCTCAGTTATAAGAAATTTGTTGAGAACAGCAAATTTATTTAAATCCAAAAATCTGGAGCATAACTTGACACAATGAGACTTTTGGGTCATGCATTATATGTAATAATTCGTTAAAAGTGAACTCGTTATATCCGAAGCAACTTACAGTTTTAAGATCAAGCCCTTTTTCTCAAATTGATAATGCATGGATTTAGGGGCCGGATCTTTCACAGCTATTTCAAAACGAAGATGAAGGCCAACCTGAGCTTCCTCCTGGATTCCCTCCCCCTCAAGTTCTGCAACGTATGATGCGCGAAGCGCTGAAAAATATGAGCTCATCTACCGAAACACAAAATGGCGAGAGCGGAAGTGGACCAACTGGTTTACCACAACCCCTGGTAAATCTGTTCACTATTTTGAATTTTTACCTTGATTTCTTTTCGACTTCTGTTTTATTGATAAAAAAGTGTGGGTATATGATTGTTTTTGAATATTTACATGGGCTTTCAATTCAGGTTCAAATGCTGAATGATGCTCTTAGCAGTGAAAAGGGTAGAAAGATGCTTGAAAATCTGTCCAAGGTAGATTGCTTAGAATCTAACACCTGTTACCGTCCCATTGAAGCTATATTGAATCAAATAGTTTAAAATTTTACTGCTTTTTATTTTTTAGGGGCAACAGTCAACGATATCATTCACATTTGTAAAGCAGCCCCCCATGGCTACATCTAATCAGCAGCAGACACCGCAAGTAGGAGGCGACAATGTGAATGGGAGCTTAAACTCATGGCTATCTAACTTGCGCAAAACAATGAGTAGCAGGTACTTAAGTGTCATTACAACGTACCATTTTTTCAACCAATTATATATTGTAATGAAATGTATGTATATAGGGAGGCTTCTTCTTCTACCTCTGCTGAGGGGGCTACTGAATCAGTTCAAAGTATGTGGCGTACTGGCATAAGGCCAACCCGTCCACCCCAAACACAGTCTTCGCCTCAAACTGAAGTTCAGAAACTTATGAATATGTTTGATGATTTGGTAATAAATCCACCTTCAGATCCAGCACTCCGACAGCATTGGGACAGGTACCAAGCTAATATTTTCTGACGGTATTTAACCTGTTGTTTTGGGAATTTTTTCAGTTATTTTACAATTTATGTATCGAGTGATATGAATTTCTGCCATTCTAAATAATAAATAACCCTTTAGCATTAACAATGCTGAAATCTCAGTGTCAGTTTAATCAATGTTGGGGGTTCTACGTGATTGTTTTGTAACTGGTCTAATTTGGTTTACCTATCATTTTAGGCTGATTTTTGTTGTGCTGTTTTAGATGGGTCGAAGCTGATGTTGCAAGACACAATACACGAAAAAATAGGATTGCATTGACTCAAGCATTAGCTGACAATGATCTCGTTTGCAAAGAACTCTGTATTCGGCAAGGTAAGCTAGATACTCTCTTAGGCAGACATAGGCTGACTGAAGAGGAAACTGGTGCAGTTGTTCTTGCTGCTTTGAAGGCAGAGGTATGAGATCTTTATTGTAAAAAAATGCTGCCTATTTTTTTCTGTAAATTCAAATTTATTTGCATAGGTTGCGCGAGCCGCCGCATTTGCTCATACTGGAGTATCTAGCACAATTTTAGATGGACTCATGGAAACAGATTGTGATGGACGTGCTATGTTGTCCTGGCGAAGCTTGGAGATGGCATTTGCATCAGTATGTAAAGCTCATGTACCACGACCAGGGCAACCTTTAGCACGTACTCGTGAAGAGGTTATTTTTACACTTACTACTTTTTTTTTACAATTACAGTAAACTTTGGACATAACGAATTGGTTGGGGTCACTTAATTGATTCGTTATATCCAGTATTCGTTGTATTCGAAAATCTGAAGCTGCACTTGGACAATATGACTTCTTCGGCTATTCATTATAAGTGAAATATCGTTCAAAGCAAATTCGTTTTACCCAGGGTTCATTTGTTTTCATGTTGAATTTTGAATAATAGGTAGCTTTATTGGCTCAAGCAGACAGACACGAATCTGCGCTTGTTGCAAATGTCATCCTCCCAAAGGATATCGGTGTAACGTACAGTATGATAGGAGGGCTAAAAGAGGCTAAGGAGCTCTTACGGCAGTGCATTACCTATCCTCTCAAGTTTCCTCACCTTTACAGTGAGGGAATAGCTAGAGAAGCGGTCAAGGGTGTATTGTTATTCGGTCCACCTGGGACAGGAAAAACTATGCTAGCCAAAGCTGTTGCTACTGAGGTATTACTCGCTAATTATGGAAATGCAATAAGTCTTTTGTGTTGCTTAAGAAATTTTTTCAAATTGAAGGGTGGGGCTACTTTTTTAAGTGTGGATGCCAGCGTCATTGAAAATAAATGGCTCGGAGAGAGCGAGAAAAATGCACGTGCAGTTTTTACATTGGCACGCAGGCTAGCTCCTTGTGTTATTTACCTTGATGAGGTAATATGCAAAATATTGTTTTTCATATTAAGTTAATAATTTTTTCTAAACTTTTCCGGTGGATTATTTTACGCAATAATTTTTTTAACCAATTAGGTTGATTCTGTACTTAGCAGCCGAGAGAAATACGATGATAGCACGCATGGTACTCTTACTAGTGTCAAAACTACCATAATGCAGGTGAATAAAAAAACATCTATCAATTTTCTTCTCAAGAAAAAAATAATTGAAACTTTTTCTTCGAATTTTTAAGGAATGGGATGGTCTGAGAACAACTGGAGATCGTGTGGTAGTAATTGCTAGTACTAATAGACCATTTGATCTTGATGAGGCTGTGCTGAGACGACTCCCAAGAAGAATCATGGTTGATTTGCCTGATATAGAGGTGAATCATGTGAAGTAACAGATTCGTCATATCCGAAATTCCAAAGCTAAACTTGGCTCAAATTGATTTATTTCATTCATTTTAAAAGAAAATTCAGTGAACATTCATTGGTCAAAATCTTCTGGATTCTTACATATTTTTTGTATCAGACTAGGGAAGAAATATTGCGAGTGACCATGGCAAGCAACAGGGTCGATTCTAGTGTTGATTTCAGAGCTATTGCTGAAGGCCTTGAAGGATTCACTGGCAGTGACATAAAAGAGGTGTGCCGCGAAGCTGTAGTTCGCATCGCACACGAAAAGGCACAGGTACTTGCTCTTTTTATTGCATGTACAGCTAGCTACATTCCAGATCTATTAGCTTTTTTAAAAATCTTGCTAGGAACTTGAAGCAAATGCCTCGGCTGACGAAATCGAGCTTATCACTCAGCTTAGAAGTGTCACTGCTGAAGATTTTCAGGTGCTTTTGGTGTAGATTATTCAGCAAAGAAATAAATACCTATGGATTATACATATTTCCTTGCATTTGACATAATTAATTAGGAAGCACGAAAACGCATGACCACTTCAGTAAGCGAGAAAGGCCGCGAGCTCGCTAGGGTATGGGAATGGAATGAGGAATATGGAGAAATAAAGAAAAAAGGAATGGAAGCTCCAAGACATAACTTGGCAATGTACCTCTAATATTTCTATTAGCTGTGAATATATAAATGATGAAAGAGCATTGTTTTTTAAAGCCTTAAAAGATTTTTTTGTACATTTCGCACGTATAATTGAAAAGTTTTAAAGTTCATCATTATGATATTCTTCTTGGTCATTTTTCATCAAAAAGCACATCTGAAATGAATAATAAAAGTTGGCAATATCCTTCTTGGTCAATGAAAATTAGATGAATTTATCTGATTCATGAAATCAATCAGTTGTGTAGATTGAATTTACAATTTTTTAGTCGAGTCCGCTTTATTCTCAGATGGTTAGCTCATACAGAACAATTAGGTTGACATCATTCTCCAAAACGCACAATGCGAACCCTAGCATTTTTTACAAAGTCAGAAAAAGGCTTTTGTAAAAGTTTAGCGATGCAAATATTAGGCTTTCTCATTTCTAAAAGTGTCAGTTGCAGTAGTTTTGAATTTGAGGTGGGAGAAAAAAAGAATAAATCCACGGAAATTTTAAAATATTTTTTCAATATTCATATCTTCTACTATTATCATGTTGCCTTCTGGGTATAGCATATTCAAAATCTTCTGACAAGTCATCTTTCTCTGTACTACTTCTTGCTTTTGCCACGGCACTTGAAACTATCTCTGATGCTTTTTGCGTCACCTAAAACGCATAAAATCCTAATAGAACACAAGGCATGTGCAATAGTACAAAATTTAACAGACTTACTCGATACTTCTTGTTCCAAAATAACAGTTTCGCCAAACATAGTTGCCCAACCACCATTGCCTTCTCCCATGCCATTACATCTTGATCTACTGACGAAATTATTTCGAACAGTGATGTTGCCTTTGCCCCTGTCAAACGCAAAAAATCACCTGTGGCACTAGCAAAAGTGCCACAATATGCTACGCAACCCCCCACAATTACTGCACCCATTGCTTCTGGAAGAAAAAATATCTGCAAAAGACCAGATCTAAAGGTTAGCATGACAGGGAAAAGCAATTCAATGCAACCCTCTAAAAACATAGCATTTGCTCAAGTTGATTTGGGATATAAATAAGGACAAATTTGAAAAAGCATTTCTAGTAGGTCAGCGGGATTTGTCCATGCTGCCGATTTTAAGGGGTAATTGAGAACTGTTACAAAATTCATTTTAGTATACATTTAAAATATACTAATAGCAATTTAATAAGCAAGTTGACAATTGAAAACTCCAATGGAAAGCTTTGCATAATATTTGAACAGTAATAATATATTAACAGTTAATAGTAAAATCTGAAAAGACATAATGATACTTTCAACAAATTGCCTTACCATCTTAGACACAAAATATCCAACTACAGCACCCAATAGAGATAACGATAGCAAGGTTTTGCTCATGTTAAATTCTATTTCACCAGGCTTTGCAACATACGACCACAGGCCTCTATCGTCATTGACGGGCGGAAATGGATTGCGAGGAGCAAGGTGAAAAACTGATCTGGTTCAGAGTAATATCAAGCAGTAATGTATGAAATGTCGATCAACAAACGTCGAACAGAAGAAATATTTTGATAAATGTATGTTTATGTACCGTAACTGAGGGGTAATAGGATATTGGGACTCTGCACGAATGCTTCGGCATACTGTGAGGTAAAGACCCAGCCCAAGAGCTCGAGTGAGATCTCCAAAAGCTCCGCTTGAAAAGTTCAGTATTAATCCAAGAAAAATTCCAGCAAATGCCATCAACGAAGTATGCTTGATAGTCAACTATACAGGTAAAAAAAATGAGTACATGTACTAAAAAATTATGCTCAGTCATCAGTATTTGTTATATCAGATAATAAACTCACTTCGCTAACTAAGGCAGTAAATGCAGCCCCAATGAATGCAGATCCTATGGTAATGATTGCATTACCTTTGGCTGTTAGGGCATACTCAGACACAAGGTCTGTTCTAACATATGGCCCTTCTTCACCTTCATCCTCCATGAAAAAATCTTGATTATCTGCTGGAACACCTCTTTGCCGATTGATATGCCTAACATTGGACATTTTTCAAATAATATGTAAAACTAGAATCATTGAGAAGGTTTTTCTATTCATCAAAAAATGAAACTTGCACTATTTGAATAAAGGTATCTATTGAAACGCACTGCCTATGTTGCCGAAAACTCCTTTCGTCATAGTCTATATCCCAGTCGGATACATCGTTTCGTGGACTTTGGCGTCGAAACGAATTACGTTCATGCGAATGCAGGTCACTGGTGGCTGAATTTGAGGCTTTAAATTGAGAGTCAGAATTGCTATTGCTTCCAGGCTGCTCTTCCCATCTAGTTGGCCGCCCAGCTAGTATAGAATTTGATAATATTCAACTCCAATTCTGCCCATCTTGACGCAAAGAAGAGATTGGTGTGAACAAATGTACCAACCTCCTTCCCACCATGGGCTTTCGCTTTTTACATCTACTGCTATGAAAGAAAAGATAAGTAGAGCCTTTGGAGTTGATATTCGCATCCTTCTATGATTATTAAATGGGTGGAGTAATTGGCGAAAAAATTAGAGAAATTTACATTGCCAAAAAATCGTAACGGTCTATATCAAAATCCAAATTTCTAATCTAAAATATTGATAATATGCAGTGGTGCAGCTGATAAGCAGATGCATAATATATATAAGGATTAGCTTTACTCGTACGACTAAGATGCACTGAAATTTTATGCACGACTATGATTTATTTAAAATTAAATTGATGATAAGAACGAAAATGGACAAAATAACAATAAAAGAAATCTAGAATTGCAACAAGTAGCTTATGCGTCATTCCACTGCGGAGGTGCGTGCAGCGCGCTATAAGAATTCAAGATTCTTAACTAAATATTTAAAATCTATTTTGTATTAGTCCGATGTGATTTGCGAAATAAATGCTTGGAACTCACTAGCAATGGAAACCATTACAAAGCACAAATGCCCGACGAAGAATAAAGCTCGAAATTTTTGTGATTCTAGTTTTATCTCACCCAAAGAGCCTCTTTCGAGTGCTTCGTCGCGGAAAGAGGAATGTTATTTCAAAAAGGCGGTATCCTGTCTGCAACATGCATTAAAGATCAGCACATCTTCAAAATGCATTGAAGGGCTAGTCACCACGCACATCAATTTATGCACTGTTTATAGTCAATGTGGACATCATGAAAGAGCGCTAAAGTATGCCCAGGTTGATATTTATATCTGTAATTAAGAGTTGGACATGAATACATTAATTTTTTGCGTTTTTCATGCATATTACTCAAGTGCAAAAAAAACTCTATAATACTAATGATTATGCTATATCAATGTAAAAGCAATGAGTAAAAATAAAAAATAACTTTCTAGCCATATTTTTGGAATGAAGTATTAACAGATTCTACAATTTATTTTTCAGATGGCAGCCTTTCAAGCTCAAAACGATTTATTGTCATTAGCAAACAAAGAGGCAACTGCAAATTCTGATGGCAACAGCCCTCTAAATTACCTTAAGAGATACCCAAAGAAATTGTATAGTCTCTCAATATCATATTATAAGTGAGTCTTCTATACAATTTTTCTTTTTTTTGTGCATTGAAAGTATACAAATTTGCATTTATTCTCAAGCTTGGCAGTTGAATTGGAGTACACTGGACATCAATGCCATTGCTTATCTTGGTATTCAAAAGCCATGTCACTTTTTAAAAAAATTGATTTTGAAGGCAACTCTGGCTGTTACGATCTTTTTTGCCAAGCAGATGTGGCTTTTAAGCGAGCATCTCGGCTCTACAGCAAAACTAGCACAAATGTTACTCCTAACCAGACGCTTCTTTATAAGAGGTGAAAAAATGAAAAAACTAAATGAAGCTACTTGTTGATTGCCTTCTATATTCTGTTAAATGCAAGCTTAATAGATGATGTGATTTATTTGCACTTTTAGCGGGAATTCAGAAAATTTTTCAAGAGTACGTAGCACAAATACTGCCATTTTAAAAGACAGCGATGATAGCTTGTTGAGAGATACAGAGCTGCCACTATGTCTCAATAAATATGTAAGCCTTCTTAAGTTTACATAATTGGTTAAAGTAATGAATATTGAAGCTACATATTTTGTACGATGCAAGTTTTAAAAAAACTCACAATTTCTTTACTTATGTTTCATTTAGAATTATATCAAAATCAGATTTATTTTTTTAACATACTGCTGGACTTTGAGCCCAAATTTATTGCCAGAGGGAAATGTCTGTTCATAATAAGGCTGAAGTGAAGGTTTGAATTTTTTTAATTATTTTCATAGGTCTCTGAAAGTGACACTATGTTAAATAAAAAACTTGCTACTACAAAAATTCAAGCTGTCTTGCGCGGCAACCATGCTCGAAATATTGTAAGTACAAGCTCTTAATTTCCTCTTGATACAAATTATACTTAATTGTTCAAAAGCTATATAATAATAGCATCATTTTGATTTTACAGTTTAGGCATATGAAGAAAAATCTGCAGTGTCAGTTATGTGTAACTAGAGTTCAAGCACTTTGGCGTGGAAAATATGCAAGAAATTTAATGATGCTTACCAAACTAGAGAACGAAAGACATACTCAGGTGAATGATGCTAAGATTTTTAATATTTGTAAAAGTGGCTGGTTTTGCTTTGATTTCTAATAGCTATGTAGCTTGACATTTTTTGCTATTTTCATATGAAATGTTTTTGATAGAAATCTAAGCTTGATGAGATATGTTTCCATCTAAATTTATTTCAGTTTTGGCTTATTTTTTTTCTGTGGAGTTGCCGAGTAATTAAATTAAGTATACAAAATTACAGATGTTTACATATTGATGTATTATTAATTTTCAGCGGGAGATGAATATAGATTCTATAAAAACTGCTCTTCGAGTATTATGGCTTGAATTTAGTCGATTACTTGTGGTAGAGATACAAAAACGGATTAAAAGTGCATCGCTCATAGATGAATTTCTTACAGTTGTGAATGATGCTTTATGCATTGCTGTTGCTATACCTTCTAGCTTCTATAATACTGAAAAGGTGAGCTTGTTCTAGAACGAATTTCAAACTTTCAAAAGCTTAGTTTAGCCTGCATAATTTAAATTTATCTTCGTTCTAATGGCATAGGTTTGTATTTCAGAAATTTCATGCCCAGAAAATAAGATAATAAGCTTGAATATTGACAGCTGGCAGGTGAATGTTACTGCAGTTTTGTGTTGCGTGAGAGAGGTTGATAAGGAGTGTCAATTTTTTCTTGATACTACAGTAAAAGCTGCTATATCTTTAATGGAGGCCTTTGCAAATGTGCAGGTTAGGTACATTTTTAAATTTTATGCATTTGTTGAGTATTTCTTAATGTTTCTATAACATTTATGAGATATAGTTTTATGAAATGCTAATTTATGTATATATATATATATTATTTATATATTAGTAAGAATGATTTGTGAATGAATTTTTTTTAGGAGCACATTCCTGGATGTATGGATGCAGTTGAATGTAAACAGAACATTGTAGACGCAGTGCACTTAATTACTGAGGATATTATACAAATAACATTATCAATTTCAAAAAACGATATGTTTCATATTGCATTTTCTGCGTGGAAGTATCTTTTGAATGATATTGTAGGCATTGATAGCTTGGAAATGTTGAAAAGTTGTATGCCAAGCGAAGAAGACTTCAGCAGTGACTTGTCAATGTCGTTGGCTATCAAGCATCATATGCAGAAGCTCATTGAACAGCAAAAATCCATAAATTTTCTTCCTGATGATATTTTAATGGCTAGATTATATTCAATTGTACTGATGAAAAAAATAGAGAAGGGGCTTAGCAATGCAGCGTTAACATCTATGATAGGTGCTATATATGTCAAAATCTATCAATCTGCTGATGATTGTATCAGTCACATTGGCGAAGGCGTTTATCGCACCATCACATGTCTTGTAGAATCCGTGAGTCGCTTATTTTTAAAATGTCTTACTAACATTTTTTTGACTCTATGTATGCATGTATACCAGGTTTTCGAGATCATCAGTTCTTTATTTCATGATGAGACGTCAATAAAAGAGGATGCAATTGAAGCTGCTGTCTTAATTCAGGTTATATTGATTCTTTAATTTTATAGCTTTACTTTCAAAGTTTTCACTGACATAAAGAAGCAAATTTGCACAGTTTTTTTCTTAAAAAGCCTATTCATGTAGCTACTGTATTTTTTATTTGCTTAAATCTGCATGTAGAATTTTTTTTATAAAGTCATTTATTTTTCAATATGGTATACATGAAATTTTGTGATTGCATTTTTTTTCTTAATTTTTCAAGTCCCAGATGCGCATTTTTCTTGCTCGAAAGAATGTGGCTCGTATGATAATGTCTGCTTCTCCCCAAAAAATTTGTCGATCAAACGACGCTGAGTGTCTCGAACAGGAGATGATCAACATGAGTTCTTCTACAAATTCTAGATCATTTAAAAAAATAGTAGGCGTTTATTCGGAATGTGATATTTGTTCAGAGTCTTTTCAAGGCAATAATCCCACTTTTCCCCGGAAGAGCATATATAGAGATTGTATCGACCAAGCTAGTTCATCAACGGATAGCAATTTTGTCGAGAAACAGGAGCCGTTATGCATTGATACACCAATGAGTTCAATTTTGCTTAAGTTCTGTGTCGTTGATGATGATATGGAAGCTATTGTAGCAGCCGTGATGTTCATACAGAGATGTTATCGTCATCATAGAGCTAGACTTACTTATGAACAGAGCTTAGTACAGCATTATGCTGCTGTGCTTCTACAGGCATTTTTGCGTGGGTGCTTTTTACGGAATAGATTCAAAGAAGATTGCAAGTAAAATTCCAAATCATTCATATGTACAAATTTACATTAATTTTCGTTTGTAACAAATTATTAATCTTTTAACTATGACAAAAATAGGCGTAATTGAATATATTATTAACTTCATACGATAATCAAGTTTATTTGAATAATTTTTGCGTAATCTTGAATAGAACACAATATCGGTTCATGTATAAGAGCATATAAAAAAACAGTAATGCTGAACATATGTATTCATTATCAACAAATGTGCAGTTCAGTCTTCTTCGAGAAAGTTCTCTAAGGCGATCAAAGTTTCAAGAGCACTTTTCAAATGTATTATCAATAACACAGCAGTACATCATTCACCTACAAAAAATAATATCCAACAAAGATTGGTTACAGGAAATTCGAGAATCCACTATTTAAAGCTATGACTAGATTATAATATATGACTAAACATTTTATACCGTAAAGCATAAATGCATTTGCACCTAACAATGCAGCTATATGATAGTTTATATTCCTAGTCAACTAAAAAAATACCTTTAAAATTAGCATCTGCCACAACCGAATAATTCAAGTCGCTCGAGCCCTGTGAAAAAGTTGAATCAAAATTTTTTTCTTCCAAATTAATGGTGTCACTCATCTAAACAACAAGAGAGAACATTAGTGCCAAGCAAGTGTCTTGAGTTGCATCAAAACATCTTTTACGCATTTTTCAGAATGAAATTAAAACTTTGTATAATCGCATCCCCAAAAAGTTAATACGTAGCATTTTTTATGAATCTCTCATTTGTGTCAGCTTGAAAGTAAGTAAATAAACAAAATATAGATGGCTGATGCAAAGTCATTTTGTTTTAATACTTGTCTAAGGCAAAATAAATATTTTTCATTGTAATACCCACTGAAATCAATTTTTATACATTGTAGACTTTGGCTCAATAAATAGCTAGAGCAATTCTAGAATCTATAGTGAAGATACCAGCTTTATTTTTAGATAGTAAATCATGAAATGATCGCTGACATCTCAAATTAGAATATTATTAAATTTTATCCAATCAACAAAATTCACTTATTATCTTGGCCAGTCAAAACAAATCAAATAAGTTGAACACCGAGTTGTGCATCAACTTGTTCTGATTCAATGAAAAGTATTATCATTTCTCTACAGATGTTTGCCATTGATTGGGCCAAAGTCTGCAATTAATAAAAAAATGATCTCCTGCCAAAAGGCTCCACGTTATGTGAGGTGAGTGCCGATGAGAGCTGACAATAAACTGCACCATCCAGCAATATGAATGACTATAGGACACAGCTCCATGCATTTAAATATTTGCCAAAAGTTATTCATAAATGTAAACTTAGCAGTGCTGAAATCAAAAATTCATTGAGCAAATTTGAAGAAAATCTTATTTAACTTCCTTATTAATGAAAAATACGATCGTGAAAATGAACAAATATGAAATAATTTCATTTTTCACTTTTTCATTACAAAAAAACTAATTTTTTACCTGCAATCTTAAATGATATATTTCTTCCAAAAGTTTAAGATCAGATGCAATTGCTGCTTCTTCTCTCTTAGCCTTACGACTCCTACTTGCACTCTGACAAATTTATAGATACATCCCGCTTAAAATTTATCA
This sequence comes from Vaucheria bursata, assembly GCA_032358265.1. NCBI lineage: Eukaryota > Xanthophyceae > Vaucheriales > Vaucheriaceae > Vaucheria > Vaucheria bursata. The sequence goes on along the minus strand of JAULBW010021638.1, from coordinate 13,934 downwards.
TGATTTATTCATGGATTTTTTTCAAAAAATTACCTGCGTTGAATTTTTATTCCTTGCATCATAAGGAAGTCTGAACATCGATACTGGTATTTTTGGTTCCAATTCTTTAACTGCCTGAAAAAAAATAATATGCCTGTTTGAGAATAGATGCAAGAAAAATATTATTCAGATCATTTTATTGATTCTATACTATTGGCCGAAAATTGAAATTTAAAGGCCTTAAGAATTCTAGAATAATTCAAAAACTGTTTGCATGCATCAAAATAGCTTCCAAACATTGCTTATTTGTATAAGAAAATAGAAGATCAGCACTTTAAAAAGATGATTTGAAAGAGTTTTTCAGATCTGTTTGAATTTATTTGAACTGAATTGTTCTTATTACATTGTTTAACTCTTTGAATCATTCGTAAATATTCAATGTTACAAATCAGAACAAAAGCGCCGTTCTGTGCATGATTACATTCACGTACCTTGTAAGTTTTTAGCGGAGAAGCCTTTGTAAACACATCAAATTTCTCACCATCTCTATCAACTCGGCAGCCTTGGCGCTGCAATGGAGCATATACCTCTAATAAATATAGAAAAACTTAAAATTTGTAGTAATCTTCGTTTCTAATGAAAAAGATTGTGCCTTTTCATATAAATACTAATTGTACATGTGATGAAAGTTGGTACAGTAACAGCAATGAAGAAGGAAGAGGAGACAGACAGAGGCTTCTTTAGTAACGATAACTATACTGGATTGCATATATTTCTAGTCTACTGTGTATGAACCAGTATATGAAAGCCCAGCTAACTTCTCTCAAGAATTACATGGAAGTGTCATATTCGAATAATCTTGAATTTTAATTTTGAGTTTGCAAATATATTCTAGCTTAATTTTAATCAAATATAATGTCTAGGGGATATAATCGAACTGCCTCAAATAAAATTTGCATTAGCACTATTTGAATATAGCATATACTTAAAATAAAATCTGTAAATAGCAACAAATTTCATTAATTATTCATGTGAATCATAGTTCAAATAACTATAGCAGTGATAGGATTTAAGTAAAACCCGCAAATAATTTTCAAACCTGATCCATAATCTCCATATTCCTTGATGAAATCTCGCTGCTTTTTTAATCTGCCATTAAATATGCAATCTTTCATGGCAGCTCTTGCCTTCTCCAACTTTCTAAGAGTCTATTTATGAATAAACATATACATATCAATGGAAATTGAATTTCACTAAAAAGTCAGCAACTTAAAAAAACTTACTTTAATTTGCTCAGATCTCATTTCATTTTTGATACTTTTGCACTCATTTTCCTTGCTCTCACGAAAAGCCTAAATTAATAAAACACTAAATCTTCATGTGCATGAAAAATGGGACAATAAAATCAAAAAAGTTATTGCATATAATTCCATATTTCAAATTGAATAGTAATAATTTACTTTCAACTACAAGAAATTTCATCAATAAGCAATTTGATTACTGAAAATTATTTTACTTGTATTTGCTGATCAATGCGATACTGACTATCTTCATCTCGTTTGCTCAATGCAAATGCCAATTGCTCAATGCGTTGCTGAGCAAATTCATCAAATTCTGCATCCTTAATCTTTGCCTCTTGCAATTCCTAAAAATTATCATAAGCCAGCAAAATATTGTCGATATCTTCAAGTTCAAATAATTGAATATGAATAATTTTTCTTACGATGAAAAACAGAACAAAAATTAATATGATCGACTTTAAATAAATAAAGGCAAATTTGAAGTTCACTTCAGATGGAATTTTGAACAACAATCATACCATAGAATAGGATTATTTTTCATTCTAATAGAGTTATTGAGTTATCAAACTAGTTGAAAAAAAGTAGCAAAAAGGGTCAGCTAATCAAATGAAGCATTTATAAACTAGAAGAATATTTTAACGTGTGCTATGAAGTATAGTTACCATGCTAACACTTGACATCAAAATAATTATACCTGGTCAGCCATTAGCTTTTTTCTAAGGGTCAAAGATGCTTCATCTGTGAATGGTGGCAATGAATCTTCAACCCGCCTCTTTATTCGCGCATTTTCAAGATAAGCTACCTCCCTTTCTGAACCAGGAATTCCTGACCGAGTAGTATCATATGGTCATTGCATCGAAAAAACAGTGCACTTTTCCTCAAAACATTGAAAACTATTTCATTTACACAATATTTTATTTTGCGATGATTATAATAGATCATTGATAGGGATATATTTTTTGAAAAAATTCATCGCTTATAGAGTTGCATTGGTGCGACCTAGAAAATGTAAATATCATAATAAGGTATATTGTGGCTATTGTAACAATTGATCAATGAAAAATTTAGAAAGTCATTTTAATCTACATGGAGAATAAGCTAGTTTTCTACATGCTTTATGTGCTCTGGTGTTATTTATGATGAAAAAATAATCAGAGGCACCATCGCTGAAACTATAAAATTTTCACTACATTTTCTATTTCATTTTCAAATTCGATAATTTTGTCTTATTTAGTAAAAGTAGAAAATAAATGTAGGCTTGATAGTGCTTGAATGGTGCTGGTCACATACAAAAATATGTTCAATAAATTTCTAATACATTTTACTTAAAAACTTTCTTCGTCGAACAGACTATATAATGATATACAACAAGAAAATAAACTGTTTTACCTATTTTCCGATTAAGCATCAAAAGAATATCAGGCTTTGGTTTTTCATTAGAAACCGAAAAGTCGGGAGCGTACGGGTCTGTTTGTGACTCGCTTTCACGATAGAGCGTTTGTGTCTCAGCATCTCGCACGCGAGGCTCTTCAATTGGCGAGCTTGGCGCAACTTTCTCAACGTATGGGGATGAAGATAAATACCTTAATTTCAAATACAGAATTAATGATGCTACACAACGAAACGATGCTTCACATTCAAAGCTTCGATATAGAAAATTCTTACAGATTCGGTAATAGAATTGATTGAACAGGAACATTCGGGCGCTTTAGGAATTTGAGTACATTTTGTCCACCAATACCATCGTATGCAATAGTATCACTTGAAGTATTGGCCCTATTGGGAAGCTTCCTAAAATAGTTATTGTCTTGAAATGGAGTAGTGAACGTCGTATCTGTGCATTTTAAATAAGCTTTCAGAATATTAGCGCTAATTTCAAAACTACATTCTTGAATACCATAAATATAATCCAAAGCTCTCGACTCCAGCATGAAAAATAATATTCCTATTGCTACAAAAGGAATAGGAAGTCGTACAATTTCTTATTGTAACGGTTTCATTTTTAAAAAATTAATTAGGGCCATTGTGTAAAGACGCTTAATAGCAGCTGTAATACGTAACTTACGTATCTAGTAAATATGCGCAAAATACTGTTCTGCAAATCGGCTGCTCGATACTTGCTAATGTGCATTTAAAGAACTGTTTCTAAGCCACGTGAGATACATACATTGAAATGGTATTAGGTTTAATAACTGTGCAAGCTAAAAAAACTGCTACTAATAAAGGCAATAATTACAACCTTACAACAGCTCCCGGAAATTGTGAAGAAGCTCAACTAAGCAGGACTTTTATTAATTCTTGGAAACTCTCAGACACCACAATAATTGAAACACCTCTACCATAGAATCGTCGTAAACATCAATAATGGCATTATTGAAGCCACATGCATGATTTTGCGCAACTCTTCTAGAGACTCGATAGGATTACCTTGTGGAAATTTTGAACAGAAAATTACTACCTCAAAATTTTCAAAAATATTTTCTTCTATTAGTTTTAACACCTTGCTCATGGTAATTGGACCAGGGAGGAATTTGGCGCTTTTAGTTTCCATCAATCCACTGCTGATACCCATGCACATTTTTTTAAATGCTGCAGCAGGCTCTAGATTTTATGTTTGCTTTCAGCATTACCAAAAAAATGTCTAAACACTCAATACAATGTGCACATGTTCATATTGACTTCCAGTCTATAGTTTGGGAATCTGATGATAAAGCAATGGATTCTACAGCTACAGAAAATCTATTTTAACTAACCATGAAGTAAGTAAAGCAAGACACATAATCTTTGCAGCAGACATTTCCTGGTAATTAGAAGAGGCAACACACTTCAGTTACGAGTCATTCTGTGCTAGGATTTGATCTGTTTCTCCGTATGATTTGTTATGAAGCTGTGATTCAATTTACTTGTCTTGCATGTGCATTCTCTTATGTGTGTTCTTTTAAGTTGCATTGTGTTGACAAGATTCATTCTTGGCAACATATGAACAGGAATTAATATATTGTTGGTGGCATAAGTTTCTTTGAGTTTTGTTGTCCTTGACTACTGGTTGCACACACAAACTATAAATTAGCAATTCCTAATACCCTGCAAGTTCTCTTTGAATCATTCAACATATGCAGCACACATAAAATTTATAACAAAACTTGGGTCAATGATAAATGATAATAACTGTATGAAACAAGTCATGGAATTATACATTTCCTGAAAAATTGTTAAATGGACAAGAAACATAAATTACTAGCAAGAAAAATTGTTAAAGACTAGTGTGCGAGTATAAAACATCGAAAGAAAGAAAAAGATAATATGAATATATATTGATGAAACATAGTAAACTGAGAATGAAATAAACTACAGCTTCTGCTAAGTGGGCTCTTTTTTGTGTGCTCCTTGATACATTTATAATGTTACCACTCTGATGTTTTTATTTGTCATGTTCCACTTGGTTAGCACTAAAAAGCTTTTCAGTTGATAAAATAGGACAGTTCTAGTAGAATGATATGACAGACAGATTTTTAACCACCAACTACTTGTAAAAGTAATAAATTACTTGTGTTGAGCAAATGTAGAAACAACATTGAAGTAGAGATGAAATGAAGATAAAAGGTAAAAATTGGCAATATTTTGGAAGTAAGGACAGCAATTATACTGAAAAGACTCAAAAAGATTTATTGCAACATACCTGCTGAATTTTTTTTCTCGTTTATGTTGACTTTAAAAAATTCACTCCATTAATTTTTAGGGGTAAGAAGTGTATATTCTGTAATATTTTATTTTTTCATATAAACTATATTATTGGTCACACTATAATTCAATTTTACTTTTATGAACTTGTAGAGTTGGTTAATGAAAGCAGTGCAAATACTTTAAATTGGCATTGTATATGAAAATACTATTATTATATGCATCAGGAATGAAAACTGACTTGAACAAATTTGAGACTAGGTTAAGGTCAACATTGAAGAAGTTTAGTCAGAAAATTATATGTAAGGCATGCATTGATAACTGCTCTGTTAGAACCGCTGCGGCTAAAACTGAATAGATTCACTTTTAATAGAAATATTGTAGATTTGAGATGTAATAGGAATTCACTTCCAATCATGCAAATTGTAGCTTGTAGGTTGCAGCTTAGAATATCAAGTATCACATATACCCGTGTGTCTTATATTTGTTTGTGTTTTCCTCAAGTTTCCGTGCTTTAGTTTGCTTCTGTAATTTATTAAGACAAATTATAACATGCTCAACACTTCAGGGTTACATATTATCACAGGCTTATTCAAAAACTGGATTGAAAAAATTATTAATTTACAAAAGAGAGCAGATGAAGCTGTTTTATATGACTAAATATAAACAAGTTCAAAGCAAAAGTTTGAAACAGACATATATTGATAGTTTTTTAGAGTCTTTCATGGTTTACTTAATGAATGCTAATTTTTATTTTCTTTTGACCAAAATTTCTACAAATTATTTCTTAGATATCTTAGGTTAGATTAACTAAGATATATTTTATTGGGTGATAAGTATTGCAGATTGCCACGAATAGAATGCTAGCAAGAATGAGCACAACAAAACTAGAACAGGGATGAGAGAAAAGCATTTTGTAGTCATTATACAGTTAATGACAGCAGTTTCAGTTACTGCCATCTTTCACTTACTGGGCAAAAAGTGGCATCATCAGTTTGGTACCGGTTGGGGGGTCAGGAAATTTTTTAGCTCCGCCCGGTTCGGCTCGGTTCGGCGAGATTAAGAATATGTTCCAGCACTGAATTTCTTAAGTCACCGGAATTATTTTGCTAAATAAATTCGGGGTAATTATATCATGTGTGGTTTACAATGAAATCTCTTGGAATTAGGTGGCAGTGACTCTCTCAGCAGTATTTTTTCGGAATATAGCTATCTTTAAAAATTTTGACCCACTTCTACCAGTTATTTGATTTGGGAAATGTATTGACATTTCGGTGACAAAGACAACGGTGAATGTTATTAAATGATGACATTCAATGATGCTCTTTGTTATTGTCCGTATAGCCAGGTTTGGGTCAACTGTGACCATTTTGAAAGGGCACTTTGTCGCGCTTTGATTTTGTGAAGAATCTCATTCTTTTGCTAACACTTATGAGATTGCAACATTTTCGTCCATACGAATAAGTTTCACAAGATATAGCATAGAAATAAATGGATTCTTCAATAGATGAAACGAGGATGGGAAAATATTTAAAAAATCGTCGAAGACTTGCTCCACCATATAACTCATCTCATTCAAGACTTGAATCAGTATCCACATCTCTGCAACCACGTGAAGGTTGTATTGAAAATTCAGGAAGAGTTTATCATGACGACGATGCTTTTGAGTCGGTTCATGCTCGAAATAAATTTTACAGGTATCCTAGTTCTCATGCTTCTGCTCCAAATATTCATACGAGCTACCGCAATAAAGCAAAAGATTCTCGTGATTCTTCATTTTCGCATCAAAGGCATGAGAAATCAAATAAACGAGTATCTGAGCGACTACCTGAAAGTGTAGATGGTAATGTCGGTTCATCTTTAGTTGACGAACTCCTGCATGACAGGCAGAAAGCAAATGCTGCACTTCAGGTACTTTTTCAAAAAAATATTGTGTGGTAAATTACTTGAAATCAATATTTTTGAATCGAAAAAATAAGCTTTTCTAGGCTCTTTGTATTCACTGTATACAATAAACTTAAGTATTTTGCCTAATAGAGTTCTAGTCTTATGATGAACTTAGCTAAAAACTCTTGTGCGCGTTGCACTAAATAGGATTTGTATTCATTCACCGAGGGATCACAATGGGATCGCTCAGACCAATGGCTCTCACCTGGTAGTGAGGTCCGTTTGTGGCATGGTGCTGTTGTAGATAAAGAAATGTTAACTGGTCTTAAACTCACTAGAAATGGCCTGAGGGGTCAGTTACCTCCATCTATTGGGCAGCTATCAATGTTGCGCTCATTAGATTTAAGTTTTAATAGATATTTAGAAGGAACTCTGCCTGAAGAAATTGGTCGCTTACGAAATCTGAAGGTAAGACCAAACGTATAAACTGTTTGATATTTTGAAACGTTTTCGTTAGCTTAATTTAAAAAATGTTATAAGATTGTTATTATTTCTGATTTTACTCATCGCTCATGGAATTCATTATAATTCCTAAAGATATTGAAATTTTTACTCCTAGATAGCAACTGATTAATACCTCGCAGCAAATCTAAAGAAAAAATAATTTACATGTACGTTTTTTTTCAAATTCTCATGGAAAATAAATAATAGTTTTGTAATACATACTTTTACATTTCTAGCTGAAAAAAATTCAAAAGCACTAGCCCAAGGTTGAAGTTTAGTGGTTATTTTTTACTTGAACAGATTTTGAACTTGTGCGGCTGCAATTTTGATGGGTTGCTACCAGAATCCATAGTACAACTGGTCAAATTACGGGAATTAAGACTTAGTGGCAACAGGTCTGTTTATAGTATTTTCAAGCGCATTTCCTATATATAAATGCATATTTTTGGAGAAAAAATTGAGCTTTTTTTGCATCAATTATCAGATTTTGGGGGATTATCAATCTGTATTCAACCAATTTGTTTTCAATCGAAATTATTATCTTTTTTTTCAAGTAGATTTTATGGTACAATTCCAAAAACTCTCTCGTCTCTTGTTAATCTTCGAGAGCTTTTACTGAATTCAAATGACTTTTCTGGCAAAATTCCTACATTTTTCAGGTCAGTTTTTATATTACTTTTACTATATGTATCTATTGATTGCACCAAAAGACTGACATCCAAATATTTTTAACATTGAAAAAATGCTTACATGAATCTTATTTTATTTTCTTAAAGTCAGTTGATAAATTTGAAGGTGCTGGATTTAAGTGATAATAGATTCAGTGGCGAAATTCCTGATCAGCTTGGAGCATTGCTTTCTCTAAAAATTCTTCGGCTTGATGGGAATCGATTAGTATCATCTTCAATGCCGACAGCTGAGTCTGGTGTGGAGCTTCAGGTTTAACTTAAATATGATTTATTTTTTAGTATATTTATAGCTGATGATATCTATTATTATCTATGTTGCAATATTTAAAAAAATATGTAAATTTCTGTTTTATAGATGTGGCAGCATCGAAGGATAACTGCATATGCCGTACAATTACAGCAGAAACTTCGGCATGCACAACATGATAAAGACGAGGAGGTTTTCTTTATTTAAAATTATATGCTAAATTATTTAGTTGTTTGCTAATATATCCATGTTGTTTTTCAGATTATCAAGCTGTCCATTGCCCTGGAGCAGTGCTCCCGACGTAGTGAACAAATGGAGGCTCATATTTCTCAGATTCAACAAAAAATAAATATTCTGGAGGGAAACGATATGAAAGAGCATCTGAACAATGATAAAATTATTTTACAAGAACAGCGCTCTGCTAGCATTCGGTATTTGAAATTTAAACCAGTAATATTTATAATCGCAAAAAAGCTCTTATTAAATGAAAATTTGTTATATGTGATTTTTAAGGGAGAGAACCCCCCGTCAAATGTCCATTGTCAACGATTACAATAGCGATGCTGATGAATCTGAGGGAAAAAATGCGTCAATCGCAGAAGAAAAGAAAAACTACCAATCAAAGGCTCATCGTGAAGTTGGGTTAACTAGGTGAAAATATTACTATCATGAATAAACATTTTGATATTCTTTTCATGGTTTGTTATATGCCGCTTTTGTTAGAATTTTTTTCCTCATATGTACTTGTTTTGATTACATAGTGCAGCATTGACCTTAGCTCCAAACAAGAAACTGTATTAGAAGGTAGCAAAGGCAAACAGCATCAATTTGGGGTGTCAAGCATACATAGATTGAAATCTGCATTTGATGGATTGTGTAGGACAGAAAATCCTACGGCAAAGGTTTTCCGTTTATTTCTATCATATTTGTTCAATTTTCTTCATATATGAATGTCCATCTAATTGATGCTTAGGATAGTGAAAATGAAGATTCTAGGCCTCGTTCAGGCTCTCTTGTGACCTTCACGTCAGCTTTCCCAAAGCTTGTGCCAAGAGGAGCCAGTAGTGATGCAGAGAGTATTGTTTTTGTTCGACGTCGAAAGGCACTGTTCAAAAGGAAGAAAGGCGTAGTATCAAGAGTATCTCGAGGGTGAGTTTTGATATATGTTACTTGATCAATTTTATATAAATCCGTATTTCATTTGTATACTATTGTACGTATTGATGTTTTCAAATTGGATTTAAAACTTGCCCTAGTGTAATAAGAATGAAATCATTTTGACTATATGTTAGGTATACATTATTCATTGGATAGAGCCAATTTTCACTTTTAATGAGTAGTAAACGAAAAAGTAATCTTGCTTCAAGTTCGGCTGCAGATTTTCGGATAAAACAAATTTTGATACATCCGATTGATTCGGTGGTCCCAGCAAATTTGTTGTATCCGAAGTTTAATATATTCATGAGGAATTGTTTCGTATAGTTTATAACTTCAGTGTTATTCTTGCAAACTTCAATGTGATATGTAGTCTATTTTTACTCCTGCAGGTCTGGTAGAAATGAAATTAACTTGAATGTGATCAATCCTACTCTGGAAAAGACTATTATTCCGAAAAGCTCGCCAGGGAATATTTCTACAACTAACGGCCAGAATGAGCAGGTCATTTTCCCTTCAAATATTAATATTTTAATCTGTATACCATTATTATACAAATTAGGCACAATTTTGGGTTTTGTAAAATGGCATAATTCCATCTTAAATAACATTTAAATGTAAAATTATGTTGCATGTTGAAAAGAGTAATCATGTGGATTAATTAAATATAATGATAATGCTTGAAAGACTATTACAATTCGTTTCCTAGATTCCTTGTGTTCGAGACATAGCCGTAATTAAGAATTTCCTCAAGCAAGGAGATGCCCCAGATGTTGAGCACGTGTTGTTAGACATCGCGCCAAAACCTTTTAATTTAAGAAGATTTAGAGCATGGTCATCCAGCAATCTCATGGACGAAAATCTTGATTTTTATTTTGATGTTGAAGTGAGTACGTATTACATAGATACCATTTTTATGAAATATGAGTGTTTTAATGGTTCTATAGGCACTAAAGTTTTTGCCTACGATGGAAGTAGCTTTTGAAGTTAGACACATTATTGATATGTATGTCCGTCCTGGAGCTGAAATGGAGGTGCATTCTGAGAATGTTTTCTGCACTTGTAAAATTTCTTGAATTTAACGCATTTAACAGTTTTGTATAATTTGAATAGATCAATCTTAGCTCCAACATGCGTTCTGAGACAATTTTGAAGGTGAATAGTCTGTTGAGGAATTTAAGTGTATGTCTTATGAATATTTGTCCAACTCCTTCGGTTATATCAGTAAGAGCTTCTGTTTACTCGCCTTCAATGCTGTCTATTCTTAAAGGTGGTGGTTTAGATATAGATGAAGTTCTTGCAGATGACCTTTTTCAGGTACTTTAATGTTTTCAGCAAAGCAGCTGATATGACACTGTATCTACTTTTCCTCTAAATGTTTTCTCTTGCTGAGTTTATGCTGCATGTAAATATGTAATGCAAATAATAGAACATTTTCTATTTTTTTATTCAATTATAATTCCATTTTTGTATAGTCTGCATGCAAAGAGTTGAGGAGTGTGTTTACTGATGCGAAAAGCCAAGTATTTGATTTATTGAAACTGGACGTATATCCGCGTTTTGTAGCAGCTGTGCATACAGAATTAAGTTCTCTCGTCAGTGGTAGGAGTCTGTCTCCTAGAGAACTGCATGTACGTCAACCATTCTATATATATCACTTGCCAATACGAATAAATTTTTAGAGCTTCTTATGAAAAGGATTGATTATTCTTCCTTGTCATAGATATCCTTTTTAGGTACCATCAACCATAGTCGTATTATGACTAAGAAAGTGCCTGTGAGAAGTTTAATAACAAATATAAAATATGTATTATTTTGTATAAAAAGGTGATTAAACGATATGCTTCGAATATAGCAAATCAGTCGGAACTACCGAATTAATTTGTTGTATCCAAAATCCTAAATCCTTGTTGTCTATTCATTAGAAGTGAAAATTCTTTAAAACCAAATTAGCTGTATTCGTTTGCTGTAGTTGATTTTAAATATTTTTACAGTTTGTGCACACGATGGCGGTTTATTGCTCAAATCCTCCAAAAAATCCTTCTGTCCGAGAGAGGGAGAAGGCAAGATTTACAGTTCTCAGTAAGAGACAGAAATACAAGCATCGAATCACTCAACAACAGCAAACTCCTTTGAAGAATGAGCACATATTTGATAGCACATTTATATCCCACGGAAGACCTGGAAGCGAATTTTTGGTGCAGCAACCTCTTTGCTGACTTTTTTTCATCCATCTCTACTCATTTACAATTATTTCTTAGTCTTGAGAAATAACATATATCTGTGTAAATTGAACTAGGTATTGTAGATTGTAGAGGCATGATTCTTTTTTACGTATATATTCATGTACGTTGCGTATGAATAATGTTATTTCTCAAGGTATTATATTCATGTTGTCTTTATCAAATTGCCGATGCCTCTTCTCCTGATAACTTTCCAAAGTTTGGTTAATTTCAATTGTAACATATCTGCTATCTGTTGTAACAAAATGAAGTTTAATTTTGAAAAATTCGAAAATAATAATGACAAAATATCAATTTTATTAAAGTTAAATACTATTTTTCTATAGGTTAGCATTCTGTATAATATTATATTTTTTAATCTTACCCACCCTTCTGTTACATCAAGCAATAAAAAAAATGTAAGATACCAAAAAATTTTGAAGCTGGCCAGTTTCTTACAGAGATATATTGAAATGTAACTGCAAATTAATTTCGGAATATAAAAAAATATGAAACTAAATCTCTATGTAAATCCAATCAAATCTAAAGTTTAAAGTAGTACAGAAAATTAGTTGTTTCTCTCATAGATTATCGTCTGTAAATCATATATAGCTTGTGAAATAATTGGTGATATGCTTGTGCTTATTTCAAATTAGTATTTTAAAATTGCATATTAAGTACTTCTTAAAATCTTCGGGTAATCTCAGTGCATCTTATATACACAAAATCTCAAAGTGTCTCCATCCCGCAGTCAATCATCTATCCTTATGTAGTGCAGACATATTTGTCGATTGTAAGTTTGAGACTTTGAGCCACTGGACTTTGGGGATACAGTAAAGGCAATATTGCATAACTATAAGCAAAAGAAGGTACCAACAAGATGTCACAAACAAGAAATTCAACCGGGTTCCAAAGTCAGGAAAATAAAAAGGTGATCAAACTTCTTGCAAACGCTATGGTTGGCTAGGGGCTTATTCGAAGCTGAGCAGACTGACATGCTGGTGCCTACAAAAAGGTTTGTTTCTGCTAACTAACTCATTTTAACAGCGTTTAAAGGCATTGGTCTGCTCAGTCTCAAATGCTTGAATTCTGCCAAATTCGGTGAATATTACAATGCCACAAATAAAAGATCCTCAAAGCGCACTGCTACAACCAACAGCAACTTGTCCAGATACCATATTTCTATATTCTTTTCCAACTCCTCTACAGATATGCAGTCCAAGCCATCCTAAGTGGACTCAACGAGTAAGACTGGCCAATTCGAATTTGATGTGCTACTGGCACGTGCAATCCATTGCACCACATCCTCCTTCAGGTTTTCACAAATTTGAATAGGAAATTGTTTTTCTAAATGCTACAATTCATCTATCATTTGTTGTTGAGGGGGTTGATCAGCAGCAATTTTCTTTCCAAACACAAGATTGTTCAAGCTGAAGAAATTCATGCTGTCATGCACTTTCCCACCATTTGTTTGATGGCAAATGGGGCAACCTCCATGATAGGCAAATGGATTCTTAACATTATGGCCTGTGGACTAACAGCTTTCTCTTTATGGCACTTCACAATGGAAATTTAGAAAGAAAAGTCTAACAACCTACTTGATTGCTCGTGAAGTGTTTGGCATCATCTACGCATGACCATATATGCAGGATCAGTAGTCAACAATGATGTATCTGACAACGATGACTAAGTTGGCTTGCAAATCTTTTCTGACAACCCAATGTGATCTCTGTGTATAGAATCATTGATGGTGATGGCCAGCTTGCACCAAATGACCCTTGAGTCTAGTATTTGCCCCTTTGTATTTGGATGCATTTCATGTGCACTGAAAAATTTAGTCTGTGATTGATCAAGGTCAATAACCCAAAGGAAATTGTATCCAAGGGCATCTTCAATGTCAGTTAGATCAACAAAGTTCACCTACTCATGGCCATGCACAAAGTTGTCTGAGCTCAGAAGATCGGAAAAGAATGTCTTCATCTTGTTCATCTAGTCTCATTGGTCAACTTCCTATTTTATGATTTGTTGCTTCTCTTGGTTTAGTCTGTTCTTATATTAGTTCTAATGCTATTGAATACAACAGTCAATCCAAATAGGTCACCATCAAGGAGGGCCTGCATGGCTTTATCTTTGATACGAGTCTCTGGAAGGGGGCAAATGCCATGGGAATTTTTCTGAAGCCATTGTGCTTTTGTCAGGAATTAACCCGTAATACAGTTAATCCCTTATCTTTGTAGTTGCGGATATTCTAACAAATATGTTCTCAAAA
>JAULBW010021527.1:0-89103 GCA_032358265.1 Vaucheria bursata | reverse complement strand
CTGTGTTGATAGAATATCCTTACTTTTATCAAGGCAAATTATTGAATGTAATATATCTATACTGCTTGTTCGTTTTTACTGGTATTTTGACTGTTACATTCCTAATACTCTGCAAATAGATAGGTATGTACTTATAATGATCAGGTAACTTAGATTTACTCATCATGTAACTTAGATTCACTCATCATGAAGGAGATGATGTTGGTTAAAATTCAGATAATGTACTCTGCTCACGTTAGGAACTGAATCATTACAACTTGCTATTTACCCAAGTTGCATGCATTTATGATTAGATTTGGATATTTTTGGCAATAGGTTGTTTTGCATTGTACTGACAAGAGTTGTCCTTGGTGATACATAAAGTAATTTTACAAATATATTATTGTACATGTTTTGTTTTGAGTCTTTCTTTCCCTGTTTCACTCTTTGCATTCTACATACAGTTAAAATTACTTTGTACAGCAACTCCATTTTACTGGTGTGAGTATGGAGCAGATAGCTCAAACTCAATGCCTTTTGAGGTAAAAATGGCATAAACTTTATGTTCGGAATGTAAAACTTAACATAAACAAGAAATCTGTGACAGAATACATATATTATTACATCTTAAATTGTATTGATAGAAGTGCAATAACTTTGTTAACACAGCAAAATATCATGTACTGAAACTTGTTCTCATAATCAGAACTGAAACTTGTTCTCATAGACTAAACTGAAACTTCAACATGGTATCAGAAGAAACGTACCGCAGCTACAGAATAGAATTAACTCCCTTAGGTGTTAATTCATGACACTTTATTAGAAATAAGCTTACCAGCATTGTCAGTCTTTAGAAAATTAAATGAAATTTTTTGGGCTTCTATCTGATTGACAAAGCAATAATAATGAAAGCTTCATTTTGTGTTACATGGGATAAACAAATTGATAATGACTGAAGTCACTAATAAAATACATGATGCAACACTAGCCACTCATAGCAGGAGTGAAAACCTTGCCAGTAGAATCAAGGTAGAAGCAATGACTTAATCAGAGCTTGTGCCACAACATGATCCTTATGGGATTTATGTTTCCATATGTTGAGAAGGCAGGTATTGCAGGGAATAATGTCTTGTCATTAAACTTTATGAAAATTTTGGAATTGTCCCTGGGAGCTTTATGGTATTTAAAGTGGACATGTCATAACATCTGATGGCAGGATTAGTGATAATGGCAGATGAAATATGTGTTATGAACTAATTTGTTTACAACAATTAGTTCCTAAGGGAATTACTCTTTTAAGAGTTATTCCATTTTAGTTGCATCATTTTGTGACTCTCCAGATGGATTGGCATTGAGACCTTGTTTGTTGTGTTGCTGAGTGTATTTCTTATTCACTCTCAGTAACACAAATTATGATTGTATAATGTTACCATGCTTGTATAGCCTTTGTGTTCTTCTTGTCTGGTACATTCATAACACTTTTGAGATCAACAATTTAATTGTAATTTCAAAAGATATTTCATGCGGCCCACAAGGTTACCCTCATACGGCCCATATGATATTGTTACAGTGAATAATCTCTCTTCACTCTTCTATATTATCATGATACGCGCTGTACGCTGGTTTTCCTGGCGCTGTCGCTGAGTGATTATAGTTGGCGGTCATCTGCTATCATCAATAATATACTTTTGTTTGTATACTCTTTTCTCTTTTTCTTTTTCTTTCCTTCAATTCTTCAATACTATTTACGTAACATTTGATAAAATCTAATCTTATTGTGGAAGGTGCTGCACCTAAATAATATTTTGCATAGGGATTTTTTCCAGAATTAAGTGCTTGAATATGTGTACTTTCATGTTTCCGATATCCTATTATATTTCTAACAAAAGTATATAAGCAAGAAAAAGCAATATCTTCATTCATATTTGATATTTTTCATGGTAATAATCACTGCAGAGGGAGTTTAAGGAAGAAAGGAACTCGACTGCAGCGTAGCAAGGGAGATGGGTAAAGAAGCCTGAGCGAAGCGAGAAGTTGAAGTGCTAGTTCACAATAAATATTAATCTTCAATATCTTGAATTACGTCAATGAAACAAATAGAATTAGACGACACACGGTGATACTCTTTTTAAATCGATTTAATTTATAAAATTGAACGAGTGATATTCCTGAAACATGTTATTACATTCTATAGTAAGGATTTTTAGAATATTTTGAGCGTTTCATTAAAATTATTTTTTCGAAGAAAATGTCAAAAAAAGAAAGGGACAACTCATATCGCTGTTCCATCAAGTAACGAGGTTATAATATTGGAATAATGCAACTAACCAGTGATATAGGTAAAAGAATTGAATGGGCTGATACCGAGGAAGATGCTTTTAATATCTTAACGGACGCTATCGAAATAGGATATCAGATTGATCAGCCAAGCTACGCATTCTCTGATGATAGAAATGTCGGTTACGGGAATTGGCCGCTACTTCATATTTGTGTTGACAAGAACTTTCTAGATCTTGCATCGTTCCTGCTACGAAGTGGTGTGAATGTTAACGAAAAGAACTTGTGGGGAATGACCGCGTTGCATCGGGCTGCGTATCATGATAACGAGCAGATGGTGAAACTACTACTAGATAATGATGCTAAATTGCTCCAAACTGATAAAGAAGGTGAAACTCCGCTACATATAGCCTCATCGCATGGCCACGATGCTGTATGTAGGACATTACTATTGGCAAATTCAAATCTTAATGTGTCGGACTGCAATGGAATTACGCCTCTTTACGCTGCAGCCAGTACCAACCGCGTTGAAATTTTAAAAATGTTGCTCCATTATGGAGCAGATCCTGATAAATCTTCTCCTGAAGGAGTAACTCCAGTTCATATTGCGGCTTCGCTAGGACACCAAGATTGCGTTGCATGCCTTGTAAAATCCGGCGCCGACCTTAACTTCCGTTCCATAGACGGAGTCAATCCACTGTTAGCTGCAGTCCTTGGTGGCCATGCTCATGTTGTTAAGATATTATTATCTAGTTTGAACTTGAATCTAAACGTTCGCGACAACCTTGGGCGTACAGCCTTATACTTAGCTGTCTCCCAATCAAAGTATGACATTACCTTAATGCTTTTGCAAGCAGATGCAAACCCACAAATTTCAGCTCACGACAGAACCACTCCGTTGTATTCATCCTGGCGTAACAAAGACAACGATATACAAAATCTGCTTAGAGATCACAATGCTACAATTGGAACTCCTACAGCACTATTTGCAGCACTTGCTGCGTTGCTTATCATTATTATATTTCCTTTTTTTGTTGGATTATTTACTGTTGGATTAGCTCTACTCATGCTTCCATTGGCTATCTATCTCATGTTATCAAAGTTTGAAATTTCGCGAATTATGAAAATGCAACCAATGCAAAAGAGGAGATCCTCTGAGTCAGCAATAGTGTGGGAGCTAAAACCAGTCATGGAGAATCTGTCCGTACCCACTGAAATAGAGCTCATTTAGACAGTTGAAGCAACTAAGTTCCAGGAACACGATAGATATCTTAGCATTTGATCGTATCATTAGTTTCAATTTGAGTATTTGTATGTAATAACTGTTCACCCAAAGGTTCACAGCCAAAATTTTTTGTATTATCCCGAATTTATTGTACACTATTCAATATATATTAGATTAATCATTAAAAAAATGTTTTTGAATAAAAAGAATTTGAGGTCCTAAATTCTAGTCACATTCCATTTTGGTTCCAGTTTGCAGAAAACTATTCTGCAATCTCTTTAAAACTACTTCAAAAACATTATTTTAATTTGTACTTTGTTTCTTTAGTAACCATAATTTTTCATTTGATTACTATGCAATATATATATATATGCATAACAAAAATTATCTCTATTTACCTTACTGAAAAAATCCCGGTAAACACGAATTATGTATTCTTACAAGCAAGTGCATTGAAATATCTATGAAGCACATGCTAAATTTATAACTGATGACAGGCAAGCTCTCAAAATACTGTTGTTATCACATTTCTGACATCATGTACATATATAACTTTTAGTAGAATTAATGTTGACAAGTAACGGATTTAGGGTATTCAGTGTAAAATTTTATGCGGCAAGATTTTAAAAGATAACTCAACTCCTACAACTTAACACATATTTTCCTTGTATCGATGTCAGTATGCCAAATGCAAAACTTAGCCGCATAAGGTATTTTATATAGAGCTTCTCAGAAAGAAGACCAAATCAATTTCAACAAAAAGCAGTTTTATAACGCAAATTAATAATTCCATTTCCAGGCTATTTGAAATTGGTCATCCCAATTGTCTAAGACCTTTTTGAAAACTAGGAATTTTGTCGAGCGCATGGTAATAGCCCTTTAAGGCATTACGATTGATGCATTTAACAATCTTTGAAGGCCTATGGTGCAATGAATGGTAACTCATACTGAGAAGAAGTTTGTAAACTAAAAATTGGTCCCGAACAACAAAAAAAATCACCAGTCTTGAACTTCTGGTGCAAGTAAAGACAAATTTGAATCTATAAGAAAGCTTGAAAAGTTTTGTACTATTATCAGAAAAGAATGCATAAATATTGTTGGGATTATAGTCAATTGAAACTTATTTTTATTCTTTGGACTTTGAGAAAATTACTAATATACTTGAAAGATAACAAGTACTAAATTAGATTTAAATGTATAAATTATGCTTGCTCAACAATCTAGTAGTCGTTTTTACTTTTGGAGAAAATCTAATCTGATACTTCTAGTTTCAAGGTGCTGATGTGTACTATAAATATAAATTAAGCATTCATAAATGTTTTGCTGCAGCTATACATTCTGTCAAAATCTTATTTTGAACACTTGAGATTTCCACGTATTAGTGTAATTAGGTGTTACTAGATATAATTGCAAATGCCAAACATTTCATTTTTTGGCTCATCTATTCAAGCATTTTTTAGTAGTGATTATTGAAAAATGGCACTAGTAAGCATAGAAATATTTTGCTACCATCCACTTAATCAGACCCCACTTTTTGTGTATTTTACTTGACTTTTTTGTACAAATGAAATGGATTCTTGATGCTTTCTCCCCATCAGTTTATATGTATATATATTGTGGTTCAAAATTGTATTTAAATTTATTTGCTTCACTGTCGCTTACTGCGTCAAAATCTCTAAGCTTATCAAAATTGATATTTCAGAAACTTCTATAAACATCAAAAGCTCATCAAACTCTGTGTTCTACCTTTCCCAAGATACTCTACATTGAGACTAATGCAGTCAACTCGACTACAAATAAAACTGTTCCATATCTTAAAATTTAAACTTTTTTAATAAACTCAACTGGTTTCTTCCAGGCAATTCTTAAAGACTTTGTTAATTTCTTAGTTATTGTATCTCAAGATATCTCAGTCCTAGACGAAATCGGGTTAAGGCGACCTAGTTTTAATGTCAATGCAATTTTTAGCTTATCTGAGGTTTGTTGGGTACTTCGAGTTTGGTGATTGCAGCATCTTGTAATCATTACTCCATAAATTGCTGAGATGTTAATACAAACATTTGAAGCTAATCGCTTGAAATTTTACACAATCATCAAGTCCTCTCAAAATTCTCATGGTATTTCTTTAATTTGCACCAAATTCGATATTCATTTTAAGTTAAAATTAGCCAAATTTAGCCCATCTCATAGAGATGAATCAAAGCAAAGTAAAAGTTGGTGAAATCTTGATATTTTCTGAATTCAACTTGTAAGAATGATTCATTAGACCTAATCAAGACTATAGGCAAAATTAGTTATCAGCAAGTATCCAAGCGTCAAGAGTGCGTGGCCAATCAGAGCACTCCTTTTCAGTAAACCACATGCCAATTTCATGCTTTGCGGAATCAGGACCGTCACTGCCATGAATGATATTTCGACCCTATGAAAAAAATGGATAAATCTGTTGAACGAATCAAGGAAAAAAGGAAATTAAAATATTTCTAAGTCATTTGAATGAACGAATATGAACATAGTAAAACCCTAGCAAGAGCAAAACCGTGTTACTTTAGAAGCAACTTGCAAGACAATACTACAATGTTGAAAATATTCTGTATTCAATGACAAAGTACACAGCATGCTGGGAATGTAAATATTTCTCTAAGAATGATTTTCTAAATGTATAACAAAAAATTGTTAAGACTGCAGAAATTACTAACCATAGTCAAGCAAAAATCGCCTCTAAGTGTGCCAATATCAGCAGAGTTAGGGTTCGTTGCTCCCAAAATCTTTCGTCCAGTTGTAATCACTGCAGGGCCTATAAAAAGGATTAAACACATATGACTAAGGGACATAAAAAATTGTGCTACTTTCCAATGTAAACATAGGAATTCAGTTTTGAAGGCTATATTAAAATCAAGGCTACATTTTTTTATCAAGTACTGTGAAATTGTATGATAAGTTGATAATGGTACAATCCATACATGCCGAGAAAGACAGAAAGAGAGAAAAAACAAAGTGATAATACAGATTGAAGTAAATTTCAATACGGGTATTATTCTTGAAACTTATTCTTTAACTGTAGATTCAAATAGTGGCTAGTATACCGATTATAAATTACACTAGTCTGCATCAATATGGACTGATATATAATTAGACTTGCCTAGCGATATAATAACATAATGAAAACTCGCAAACTAGAACTTGCGGAAGAATTTTGGAATTGTTTTCTTTCCGCAGATTTACAATATCAAAAATTTAATATAAATCTATAAAAACATTAGATTTACATAGCATTGAAGAAAATTAAAATATAAGCAGGTTCGATTTGGGATTATGATGTTCCATAATGCTTGGCTAATGGCATCTTGCGTTTAGAGAATGGGTTCGAAAGAAAGTGTTGTTGAATATGAATAAATGCAAAGCATGGAGGACATTTCAATGAAATGGATTTTTGTCATTGGTGTATGCGGACCACGCGCAAAAATTTACTTGAGTGTTTCAAGTCGATACATTAGCCAGAAACTGAAATAGAGCGACCGCAATATTTTAAATAAATTTTTTATCTCATAGAAGTTACTAAAGTCAGGCCGTATAAAAATTTAGAATACCTTCCCAAACCATAGCAACAATTGGACCCGAGGAGAAATATTTCACTAAAGCAGGGAAAAAAGGCCTGGCCTTCAAGTCATCGTAATGCATAGCAGCCATTTCCTTAGTAGGCCTAAGTACAAAAATAGCTCAAAAGATGTTTTAAAATAGATATTAGTGTTTATTTCACAATCAGATCATCTTGGCTACAAAGTTACACTCATATTTTTAGAGATAATAGGTTGTAACAATTAGACATTACAATGAAAAAGTAACATGCATTAGAGTTGAAAGGAAAAATTTCATCGTGCTGTGGTGTCCTCTCTTTCTAGCACTTATTTGAATAGTTGCTAATTTGGCGAAAACCGATATTATAAGAATGTCTCGATTAATTTTGCATTCATATACCAATTTCATGTCTAATTAATTATGAACCAACTGTTAGGTGTAATCGTAAAAAAGGCAGCACAAAAAAAACCTCTATTAAGATGATATAGTTCAACAGCGGAGTTTGAAGCAAAGATTACACCATCAGAAACATTTGTTTTCTAGACTACATGAGTCATGAATTGCAGCTCACAATAATTTGTTGAATTTAAACTCAAGCACATTTCAATGTAATTGTATGACTGCGATATGAATTATTTTCTGTACAGCAGCACTTACCATATCATCTTCATTGCAACAAGTTTGTACCCTGGAGAGCAAAAATATAAACAATGTAAGAAATTTAAATTCAGTTTTGTTCTGACTAGTTTCATGAGGTTATGGTCTAGTTTTCATCCAATCTACTGGCCAATAATTCAATAACACTACCATATGAACACATTATGTAAAATTTATTTCAAATCAACTTTAACTGGCCATGATTGAGCAGAGTATAGAATTTGACACACACCTTTCTGTTCGAATCGCCCAATGATTTCAGATACTAAGCCCCTCTGAACGCCATCAGGTTTTATGGCCTGCAAATAAGAAAATGCATGTTAATATAAAAAAATTAACATATTTTATTTTTTGTATGACTAAGTACCCGACACCCCAAATAGTAACTTGATTTTTGCTGTGAACAACAGGAATTCCGAGAATTTTTTGGTCCACACAATTTCCTAATATTCCGTGGGAATCTATTATTTTAGATTTGTCTTTCGTGCAGATTTACTATTCATTATACTTCTTATATTGACATTTCAATGCTTACTTCAAAGATGTATGAAGAAAGGGAAACAGACTTACAATAAAGCTTCTTTCATTAGCAGTCCCCGGCACCCCAGTATATGGGAAAGATTTACATTCACTCTTATCTTCTAGTGAAGCAAGCGCAAGTGCTGCAGCCGCCGCAGCGCAAACAATAGATGCCTTCCCAGAAAATGATTGTTTAAAGGCTGCGTCGGCAACTTTTTTGCTGTGCGTATAGATAGATCGAGTTGCTGGCTCAGAGGCACGGCGAGAAAATCTGGCAGCTCTAGAGAACATTTGCAAAATTTACTTTAAATTATAAATTTATTAGGAACTTGACTGAATGAAAAGTTTTTTTATAAGATACTTGAAAGGAGTCTTTGCATTCTTTCATGGATATCAGAGAACACAAAAAGCTGCTTAATCAGATTAAACTCAAACTAAAGCACGCAAAGTAGACTCTTTTCGAGATATTCAATCATTTTCAAACACTTTATTTTAGATGTCTCAACTCAATTAAATACGAGCAAAACTATTCAGATGGCACACGTATAAGACTAGGAGATTGCCACGTGGCACTCGAATGATTCATAGTTTCAAATCTGTTGCCACGTGGCAAATTTTCTTCAATTTTTTTAATGTTCTCAAACCAATGTAACTGTGTGAGAATTTCTCGTTTAACCATTTGACATACTACACTCAGTGACGATAAGTAGACTAGAAAAACACCTTTAAGATGATAAAGATTACTTCATTGCTGACTGCTGTATTTTTAATTGTAGCATCAGTTACAGCCAAAGAAGCTGCAGTGGACGTAAAAGAATGCGAAGGTAATAATAATCCAGCACCATTTGAAACATGTAAAATTTAGCTCCATCGAAATTCAGATCAAGCTGCTTTAGATCGGAGGTGGCTCCTATTAAGTTCGATTTATATAATTTTAAGTATATATTGTGTCGTTGGACAATGTTTAAATGCGACATTTTTTTTCGAATGCTCTAACGTAAGTACTATCTTTCATGCAGTTTGCGTGGGCGTACTAGATAAAGTAGATGCTATGCTGGAAGGACCTGATAAACGAAATAAAGACAAAATTGAAGCTGCAATTGATAAGTATTGTGAACAAAAAAAGCTTCGTCCGAAAGATGATAAAATGTGCTATTCACTTAAAACTATTAAAAAGCACGTCAGCCAGCCATTTAGTCTTGGAATGGCCAAGCTCAAGTAAGTCAATTTTATTTTATTTCAATGGCTGTATCTGATATTATTAATTCGAGTGTTTCAAATTTTACATATTATCTTTTATTATTCGATTCGGAAGTACTGACAATGTCATCATTAGAGAAATAGGAAATGACGGACCATTGTCTTTTATAAACTATAAATACAATCATCTAATCTAAATTTCATCTAATCTCTATCAAAATTTTCTGTTGCTTAAGAGATGCGCAATGGAAATACATACGATGCTTATCAGCATAACCAGTAAGATAGGTTCAAATGATATAAACCAAATCTAGTTTTGTGCTAAATGTAAATGATTATATTATGAATCAAACACTTCACTTTAGAATGCTATGATGTATACTTTTATTTTATTGCTTTAGGGTATGCCAGCGTCTAAAAAAGGATAATGCTGAAATTTGCGACCTCAGATACCCTCTGAAAGTAGATAAAGGTCATGTGGATTACACCAAAATGCGAGTAAAAGAGCTTAAAACTATCTTAAATGACAGAGGAGTGGCATGTGAGGGCTGTATCGAAAAGCCGGATTACGTGAAAAGATGCCTTGAAACTGAGGATCTTGATCACAACGAGCTATAGTATAGCTTACCAATGTACTTATTCCAAACAATTAATGTTGTAATATTTTCAGTACATTTTTTCTGTGAATCTGAAGCGATGTTATATATTTACAATCTTTTGAAATACTATGAATACAAAATTTGCTTGAAAATTTTGCCTAGTTAATTTTAGTACATAATCAATTCCAGCATTTCAAAATATGTTTGTACAACTACTAAAATTTTATGATTTATTTGACAGATGAGTTTTAATTTATATTTCATTATTCACCTTCGATGAAGCTTGGTTTATAGGCATTTTTCTGGATTTATTTGAATCAAACAATAACCGAAAAATGTCTGCAGTGCAAAATATTGTCTCTACAATAATTACAGTTGCATTTTATTTTCACATAAATTTGTTAAATAGTTTCCACAATTCAGTTCGAGTATATTTATGTACATGTCACATGTAAGCTTTTCGAATATAGATATATCATTATCAAAATTTTGAAGCTGTGAAAGAAAAGGCAGCCAAAAAGTAAATGATCTTTAGATTTGCTACAAAGTGTGTACTAATAAATTGAAGAAAAATTCATTTCAAGGGAATAATTAGTGCATAATTTCCAATTTTAGATTGTGACATGTATTGACTACATGACGTAAAATATGATAGCGTAAAAGTAAACAGCCAGGAAGTAGAAACACTGTACTGTTATTGCGAACACTCGTCAGGAAAACCATTTAGTAACTACTACACATAGCCAGAGAAAACTCAAAATTTTTGCTAAGAAAGTTAATCGTTTGGTTGATTGAAAAGGCGGAAAAGCACCAACAACAAACATTATGCTGCAAAGATGTTTATGTTATCATTCAAATGGCAATGTGATAGCTGGGACAATTTATCAGGCAAAAGCTGCTCAGTGTACATTCGAGTCCCAGGTTCCCTGATTCAGAGGGAAAAAGTGCAGGTAAATTTCCTGTTAGGATTTCATGCTTTGGGTCAAAAATACTACATAAGATTAAAAGGTAAATTTCCTGTTAGGATTTCATGCTTTGGGTCAAAAATACTACATAAGATTAAAAGGTAAATTTAACTTTTTAAGGAATACTGCGCACAAGTATCTCATGTGCTTCTTCTTTGGTGAATGTTTTTGTGACTCATTTGCACAATCTCAATTCTCATACCTATATTCTAACTATGAGTTAGCTCACTTTCAGGCTGAGCTTGCAGATGACCTTGATAAGAGCAACCATTATTGGCATAATGCCATTATTGAATAAGTAAAATCCTTGAAAAGAGCAATGTAAGTAATCTTATGCCTCTTCCTCTAGAAAAGATACTTTTAAGCACTTTGTGTTTTTCAAGATGCAATGAGATGCAAACAGTGGTATACTAAATTACAAGGTTTATAATGTCACCAGAGAATACCATCAAGGTCTTATATGTTGTACGTGCATATACATGGTGATATTTTTTAGTATTGTCATATCTGCCAGATGTTAGGAATGTAACACGCAACATAAACAGTAAATCTGTGACAGAATACGCATATTACTACATCCTAAATTGTGTTGATAGAAGTGAGATAACTTCAACACAACAAAATATCACTTACTGAAACTTGTTCTCATAATCAGAACTGAAACTTCAATATAGCATTAGAAGAAACGTAGTACAGCTACAGAATAGAATTAACTCCTAAGGGAGTTAATTACTGACACCAGACTACTAATCACATCTGCCCCCTGAAACAAGAAAAATATGCACCATCATTCTGGAGGCTACTTTTTTCCAGGTCAAAAGAGCTGAATATCATGAGCTCTATGTCAAGCTAACTTCTAATTTACCTAATCACCATGAATCTAGAGGCAGTTCAGCATATTGACTGAACTAAAGACTTTATGGTCTGAAACATGCCTTCCGTGTTTAGAGAAAAACTCTGTACAACTCACCTTGGACCATTATTTTAGTGGTTCTAACTTGAGTATTTATGCTGGCAACAATTACAATCACAGTACTATGATAGTTGCCCATATTGCTAACATTATGATAATTGGCAGATATGATGCAGCTAAATAGATTACTACATTTCACATTTAGATTGCCATAGTGCATATTTGGATTTTTTTCTGGTGTATCCCACACCATCAAACTCAGCCTCTTTCTTAGGATGGTGGCCACTACTGTTGCATCTAAAGTCCATCCATGCTAGCCAATAGCACTTTGTGAAACAGATTCAAAAATGGACAGCTTATGCTATGCTCTATTTCCACCCAGTTCTACCATGCATAAAGGCTCATTAGAGAACTCTGTATCTGACCCAGCTTAATCCAAATTATTAAATACCACAGACATAACACAACATAAAAGTATAGATAGTACCATTATTTGTTTCAGTTCAAAGGCCCATCCTGATATTGTGTATTCTGTCTGTTATGCCGCTTTTTTACCAGATGTCAAATCTTAGCAGCCTACCTTACGTTACTTCAAAGAGAAATGTTAAAAAAAATGGAAAGGAAAGGAGACATTGCAATACTAGGATTGTGGCAATAAATGCAATATATTAAAATGAATAAAGGCAATACAAGAAGAGAGAGAGATGGCAGTTAACAAGCATACTAACGAAGCAATGTAAGAAGAAAAAAGTAGACATTTCAACACTTAGGTGCCACGGTGGTAGAGCCATAGTGGTAGAGCCACAGTGATGGATAATTAGTTGTCTCAGAAAACATAAATGTAGAACCTAAGTTTTGTAATTTTATCAATACAATTACATTTTCAAAAATCCTTTTGGACTAAAACCAATTTTTAAGTATTATGACTTGTGACAAAGCAAAGTTGGCTTTTTGATTTAGAAAGAATATTTCAAAGTTTAGAATTTGTATTAACAGGAACATTAGTCTGCAAATTTTAGAATTGTTGTTGAACTTTAAAAATGTAGTTTGAACAAGTTTTAGTTTACAGATTATATTCTTGAATAGGAATAGTAACAGTAACCAGTAGAAATCTTGAAATGAATTGAAAAGTTTCTCTTACCCTAGTAGTACTTTTCCAAGACCTCTGGTGATCTCGTGATACCTTTGCTGACTGATCATGCTGACACAAACTGGGCTGGTGATGAGTATATTTGTAGCTCTACTGAAGGATTTTTTGTACCATCGCTTGAAGGTGCATCCAACTATCACCTATTCATCTGCTGAATCTGAATATATTCTACTTCATTGCACAGCTCATGAAACTGTACCTCTACAAAACAGCACCGGCACTATTGCATCAGTGAAAAACCACATCAGTCACCAATGCACAAAGTATATTGATGTTGGCTATACTTATATTTTTGAGTGCATTACTGAAAAGTCTATCCTTTTATAGCGCATTTCCACTCCTGGTCACCTTGCCAACAAACTGACAAAGGCCCTAAAAAATGTTCAAAATTTTTTCACTATTTTGGTGTAGCCCAAGACAAAATTTTCATCACATTCCTTCAAAATGCTACAAATTCGAAATTAATCTGATTTGAAAATGTACCCCTTCATTTCAGTAAATGATGAAGTGCTGAAATAGTAACAACATTTTTATCGCCAAGTTCCAATATGTATGCTAGTTTACTGAAGTAAAATTTAATTATTTATCTACCAAATGAGTAATTTCTCAATTATTGATTATCGATCAAGCTACCTTTTCCTGGCTTATTTGCTGGATTATTCCAGCTGGCCAATTGAAAAAACCTCTATTAGTGAACATTCAGCACCGAAAAATGTCCTCAAATTAACAAAAAAATCAAAACACAGAAAATTGGAGAAAATATATGTTTTTATTACCGCAAAAAGTAAGGTCCATTCAGAAGCAGTATTTACGCGGGGGAGGAACTTCAGGGATCTTTCCAGGTTGAAACTCATTGGCCATGAATGCTTTTATATCTTCTTCGCTATAAATGAACTCATCTTCTTCATATACAACGGGTTGAGATGGTTGCTCATTTACAATCAAATTTTGATGTAATTGTTGCTCTTGTCGAATTGAATGTGTTTCGATTGTTGAGCTTGATTTTTGTTCAAAGATGTTACTCATGTGTGTTCCATTACTTGCAGTGAACGAAGTCTTTGGTTCACATATATCCATCTCATTATATTGATTTTCGTTAATGGGCCTTGAAGGAAATCCAAGGCTGCTGCTACTATGTTGAACTTGTGGTTGAGAAAACGGGCTGACGTATTGTGATTGCTGATTGAAAATCTGGCTAGATGTTTGATCCTTATAGTGATGAAAGTTCGACGCACCAGAAATTGGTTGCATTTGATTTTGCTGTGATGGAAACGATTTGCTAGTACCAAACGCTGGTTTAGAGCTATGTGATACTGATGATGAATAGCCATATTGTGCTGTTTCATTGCGAGTACTATTTCGATTGACGTTCGATGCTCTACTTGGCTGAGATTGAAAAACTTTACTGGAACCAAACTGTGGTTTACTGTTACTGTTATGTGAATAATGTGATGCTGAAGACAAATAGTCTACTTGCTCTCGGCGGCCAGTTTTAAAATTCGAGCGTCCTAGGCTAGACTGGTCTTGTTTTTCAATATGAAGGTACTCGCATTGGTCTCCGCTGGCACAATATCCAGCGGCGAAGTACCTACATTCGACATTTCTTTTTACAGGTTGTCTCTGATTGTTATTTTGATTCCATCCACCTCTTCTATGGCCGTAATCCTCTCGACCTTGACCTCCACGGTTTCCTCCGCCTTGGTTGAACTTTGAAAGTGATTTATTTCCGAAAAAGCTCATGGGCTAAAATGTTTAATATTGAAGAATATATGATCTCTGCTAAAATAGTTTTATATTATTTTTTAAATATTGAATGTGGCAAAAGGTCATTTAAAAGGTTGCAAAATCGTGTCTTTATTAAGTAACAATATAAAGCCGATATTTTCAGCAAAAGCCGAACCAACTATTCATGACGTCACCGTATGCTCCTAAACATAAAAAGAACCGTCGTTGCACAAGTCACAATTAAGGATGGTTATTCAACCGGCATAAATAAGTGGTAAGACTATCTATTGATTCATTCTATCAAATTTTAAATTGAATTTTTTGATTTATTCTCTTACATAATTTGATTTGAAATGTTTTTGTGATATGAATGATAGCTTGATCTGATTTGATTCTATGTACATTAAACATTGTACAAGTGTTATTTTATTTAATTACCTTCATTTTGCTATCTTATCATCAAGCTTCGTGAGAATGTACAGTTTTGAATATTGATTCATTTCTATGTATTTCAGGGATAATTCAGACACAAGTAGCTGATTAAAATGTATAAAATAAATATAGACAACACACAAGCTTGGAGTAGGTTTTAATGTAGACACTTTTCATGATGCAATTATAAAATATTTTTTTTACTTTCCTGATTTTTTACATTACCAAGCAACTTTGATCTTAAAGTACAAGCATCAGAAGAGAAAAGAATGATCAAAAGTGCGAGGGAGTAAAAAGATTAGACTTGACAATGCCAATCATTTCCAAATACATTGATATTGAGGATCTACTACTTATCTTTCCTTAGACAATTATAAATGATTTTGTATAGCAATACATGCATTTAAGAACAAGAGAAACGCAAAATGGTTTCATTGTATGCACATTAGATTGAGCATATGCCACATAAACAATCATAAAAAATTGTTATTCATCCTTTTTCTATCAGTTAACCTATTCATATAGCATTTTTTGGACTTTTGTGGAACAATGTAAACAAAAAGCTAAAAGAAATTTGATATTGCCAGGAATTAACTTATATTATAAGTTGATTCCTCTTCTATTTTTGTAGCTGCAGGTGTTCTTATTTAGAACATTCTATATTTGATACTAGTCACATTCTCAATAAGTGGCTAGTCATACAATTGTTCTAAATATTAATTATGTTGTGTTGGAGAAGTGTAATCACTTCTTACAACACAGGTTAAGATATGATGTACAATTGAGCTGTGTTAGAAATGTATATACAGCAAGACTCAGTATAAAATCAAGATGTATTTACGCAACATAAATTGTGCTGCTGGAAGTGAACAAACTTCACAGCAACACACAAATCTTAAACTTAGCCTGTCACCCGTAGTGACTCGCCATAAACTTAATATGCAAAAAGATGACTTGCCGTAACACAGAACTCCACAGCTATAACACGAATAACTGTTAACAAGTTAATTCCTAACAAGCTGTTACTCTTTTGCATTATTTGCCTGTTTGTTGTGTGTCTTGACAGATATGAAAAACATTTTTTCCATTAAAATTAAAAAATGCAAGTCTGCATTAAAATGTAACATAAGCCAAATTCATGCTTATGACAGGTTCATATTTACTGTTCATATCCCTTTTTATAATAATATTTGAAGTGAACATTGTGATTTAAATTGGCTCAAAAAAATAAGTGGCTGCTACTTATCCTCTCTTTGTGTACTAACATTTAATATGATTTTCAATTGTGGATGCTGCAATTTCAAATCCTAAATAAATAAAAGTAACAGTAGATGCAAGGCTAATATTTCCAGTGACAGTAACACCACTTAAGAAATGATCCAGTTGCATTCAATTAATAGTAACATCAAAGTCATAACATTAACATATCAAATAGTAAAAATATTCCAGTAATGTTGACCATACTGATCCCAACTTGGATTAACCCTGGTGTGAAAGATTTTAAAGTAACGGATCGATAGAAGCAAAAACCATGTATTTTAGGAAAATAAATAAAAACTGATCAAAAGTGAATCGGTAACTGCCTTGAGTTCATTATGTATTTTGTAGGGAAATTTGTATTTTTCAGAGTACAGTAGAAGTGAAGAAAAATTACCTTTCTTTTATTTTTCCTGTACCCTCAAGATTTTCCAACTTGTCAGTTTTAATTCATATTCTGCATTTCTAGGACATAAAACTATTAGAATTTAACGAATTTTAGAAAAATTTATGCCATTTGAATATACTTGACTAAAAAACATTAAAATCAAATCGATTGCTTTAAAAACCCTGTAGCTCAGAATTGCCCAGTGTGAAGAGTATATTACATTTTTGAAAATTTTGGTTGTATTCTAGAAAGTAAATAAAGTTGATCTCTAGGCAGCTAAGTTTAAAAAAATCTGCAGCAAAAAAGTTTCTAGAAAAGTTGACTGAGATTGTAGTCCTTAACGTAAAATTTATAAAAACAAGATATTGCACGATATTACATCAAAAGACACACAGGAGAAAAAAAGACGACCAACATTTGATAAAATTTATATTTGTAAATATATATATATATATATATTAGTTTTGACAGTAAGGCACATTTCACATTTACCAATATAATAAAAAAGCATGACAGAAAATCTCTCTAAAAGTTATTGGACGAAGTATGATAAGGGGGCTGATCCTCTGTACCACTTCCAGAAAAAGGCGACCCAAGACTTAAATTTGCTAACCCAAGATCCTTTAAATCAGTACTAGTACTATTTCTTACATTCCACCCCCCTCTCTGACCCCCTAATCCAGCCCAAGACAAATCTACCCCATTCGGATTGGAGGGCTTTGAGACCAAATTAAACCCCCCATCTGTCCTGCTACGAACTGCACTTGCATTTGAAAGCGACGTAAGATCTAGGCCAGACAAAGGAGAGGGCTTTTCACTCACTGATCCTGACGAGTGACTAGAACCCCATGGACCCATTTGATCACTACCCAAATTAGAAAGAGATGGGGTTGACCACATATCCAAGATTGAGGATGACCGCGGGGTATCAGATGCTTGTCGATGGGTACCAACTGTGGCTTTATAAGGGTACGATCCCATGGCAGTTCTTTCCCCAAATAGACCTTGCAGAGGAGTGCTCCCGCTCTGTTGAACCATACTCGTACTCCCTCTATTCGGATGAGCATAGGGAACGAATTCTCTAGCATCGGCAGAGAGCTCCCCATTTAGAGACTCCCTTGCAGGACCCTTCATGTCTGCAATTACCTGCTTCGGTTGGGATAACTCAATGCTATTCGTTTGGTAGTCCTGCATTGACTGCCAATTATATGGGTCGCACCCACCTATTACAGCACGGGGATGTCTGGGATTGTAATGCTGTTTCGAAAAACCGGGGGGAGGTGAATTCTTACAAGAAAAAACAGGACCCGCCTGGATGCCCTTTGGAAAGCTCATATGCATATCACGAGTAGTGGGGTAAGGGGCTACGAGAGGCCTAGTTAGAGGCCCCCGTGGGTTATATAACAGATGTTGAGTCGTGTATTTTTGGCTCGAGCTCAGCTCCGAAAAGAGGTCCAACTTAGGCTGAGTTTGCGGATTAATTACCGGTGCCTGACTAAGGCTTTTGATTAAATTTTCCCAGTTATCAGCAGAGTCACTTACTATCTGTGTAGTCTCAAGTAAATTGAGCATTGAGGGTATGGGGGGCGACTTGGGGGTCGGAATAGGGGAAGGCAATTTGTTTGATAAAGGCAAAGTAGTAGGTAAAAGTAATTGTGTTGTTGATAAAATTGGTGGAATTGTTTTCATTGACTGAGATGATGTGGGGGTGCTATCGACAGAAGGGGGTATAAAAGGAACTGATACTATATCGGCCTCGCTGGATCGTCTTAATCGTTGTTTCTCTTTCTCCTCTATTTCTTGCAGCTCTTTTTTAGTACGAAGGAGTTTTTCTTCTTCCAGACGACGCTGAGAAGTAACATTCCATTGTCTGAATTCAGAAAAGTTTACGGATACGCATAAAAATTTATATAGTTTCTTCAAATATTTGACATTGTTGAAAAGGCTATTTTTTGTCTTTTCAGTAATTATTAACTTTTCATTTGGAGCATGTTTTGTACATCATTAGATGCTTCCCGTCTCATGCATCACAATTTCATAAACTTTCAAATTTTTCAAATGAAGAAATATTTTTCCTGCATTGATTCTTGTAAGTCAAAAGGTTACTTTTGATATTACTGGATGTATAGAATCCTAACGAATAGACACAAAATTGAATAGCTCTCTCTGTATCCAGGATATATTTATTTAACACAAAGCAAACTACCATCACAAGAACACACCCTCTCATGAAAATTACTTACCTAATGGGGGGCCTAAGTAACTTTTGAGGGGCGGGGTAACCCAGATTTTTAGTAGAACTATCCCTAAACTTACCTATTAATTCGCCGTTGTTCTTCTCGCATTCTCCTAGCTGATTTTTCTTTTTCTATATTAGCTAGTGTCGCTTCCGATAGTTCATTTGAATCATTGGCCCCACTCGGATGCTCAACAAGCCAGGACAGAACAGTATTTAAATCTCTGCCTGGGCAAGAGTTAAAAAAGCAAACGAATTGCGTTATTGTGGGCAAGATAAGACATTGAAATCAACAAATTGCAACATGATTAACATTTTGAACACTGCAAATAAACGAAGCGTAATATATATTACTTTTGAAATCATAAACTAAAAGGAAATTATTCTTCTGTATAGAAATTATATCAGCTTCAATCAATGAAGCACACACCTGCATGTGTAACTGCAGTATCAATTCTGCTTTCGTCAAATCCCATACTCATCAGTTGTGCATATAAATCATCTCTCGAAAACGAATATGCTGAATCAGCTTCTTTCGGTGGGGGCAAATTTTTTTTGGCGCATTCGGGTTTGGCTGATTTTTGCTCACTGGATTCCAGTATTTCAGTATTATCCGATTTTTTCCCTTTTCCCCTCTTTTTTCTCTTACTTGCCCCCAATAAATCCCCAGTATTGTTTTTATTTTCTTTTATTGCATTTGCTTCAGCCTCCATTAATGCTTCTTTTTGCTCTCTTTCTCTAAGCTGTCTTTGTTTTTTTGCTAATAAGTCTCGTTCTAGATTTTCGCGCTCACGTATTCGACGATTCTCTTGTGCCTTTTCAAAAAATAAACAAATAAATGAGAACACTTTAGAAGATTTTCCAATTGAGTACTTTACATCTGAATGCACATTATTTATTATGAACTCAAATATACAAGTATCAATATAATGCCGTTAACATTTCTTGAAACTTAACTAACGAGGCCATCAGTAGCCTCGTTAATTATTGGTTCTACTAAAAAACAACCAATATGAAAGCCTGAAATCAAATAAAGGACAGTTTTGACTGGCACAAAATCATAATTATAGAATTGTTTAGGGCAATTCAAGCCAATAAAAATGAGTTGCACAAATAATTTTAGGACCCAAATATTACGGAAATTTTGTTTTGTAGACGCGAAAGTCAAAGGTGAAAAATACCAGCCCTT
Organism: Vaucheria bursata; assembly: GCA_032358265.1. Lineage (NCBI taxonomy): Eukaryota > Xanthophyceae > Vaucheriales > Vaucheriaceae > Vaucheria > Vaucheria bursata. Next base: position 68,816 of record JAULBW010021527.1, on the reverse strand, counting down.
AGCCACCCACCAGTAACAAAATTGAACATTTAAAAACATTCGACAAAATCAATTGCTATGAATTTGAGGAGTTCATGGGGGAATTTCAAACAGAAAAACATCCAAAAATTTTCTTGAAAATAAGAAGCGAACAGCATGTCCATCAATAAAAAAGAGCAGCAACAAATTGCACGATTTAAAAAAAACATGCCTCATACAAAATGAAAAATCTCTAAAAATTGTGTTCCTGAGAGTAGAAAGTGAAATTGTTCAAGTACAAGATAGAAACAAACTAAAATTATTAACAAAGACAAGTAAGATCGAGTTGTATCAAAGAACACTAGCATAGATACCTCTAATGCTTCTCTAGCTATGCGTTGCTTTTTATCCCTTTCTTCTCTTATTTTCTCGACTTCCAATAATGCACTTTTAAGTAAGTTTTCTACTTGAACTAAATTGACTCGCTGATTTCCAGAACTCTTCTTTATAAGCCTGTTTCACAGTTCAAATCAAATCAGATTTATAATCATTAAATCTAATAAAATCGAAGAAATATGGAAAAAAAATTAATGCATAAAGATACTAACTTCTGGTTAGCACATTTTAATCAGAGTACTGAATTCAAATCGAAATGAAGCTGAATCAATTCAAATCAGTATAATTCATAAATCTACAATTGAAATCAACCCCAAAAATACTGAGGAAAAACTCAATCTAATTCGCAATGATTCGACTTCAAGTCTTACATATAAATCAGGTTTCCGTATAGAAATCAAATTTGTATGCTTTCCTCCAAATTGATTAAGATTTAAAGTCAACAATAATATTTCCTTTCAAACATCGACTTCGTTAGTAAAAAATTCAATAACCATAAATAAGATTCAAACAGATTCAACACACATAGTACATATGTGTAGAGGTTAACTAGAGAAAGCAACGCATCGAATTGGACAGAAATTCAGTGGATGGGACAAAATTATGCCTTCTTTACCTTTTAAAGTGTAAAATTTGAGTGGTCAAGGGCTGATATTTCGTGACAGCGAACTAAAGTCAATCCATTATTGTGCGACAGATTCATTTGATTTGCCTTTCACCAAGCAAATCCCAGTTCACCAAGATATCTGGGTTTTTAAGGGGACAATCTATCCTTGCTAAAAAAGCTACAGTATTAATGAAAGAATCCAGTAACTTACCGTCTGACAAGCTCTAATGGTGTATCTCCCTTGTCCCCAGGAGAATGTGGTGGTACAGCATGCTTACTAATAGAAGCTCCTCTCTTAATTAGTACACGGCACCCATCTAAACACCCCTTTGAGGCCGCATAATGTAGTGGTGTCCACCCCTGATTCAGGCATCTCGCGCTTATTAATATTTGGGGAGTAATGGCTGGTCCAGTGATATCTCTATACTCTAAGAGGACTTTAAATAGGGGTACATCACAAGAATCTGCAGCTCGATGTAAAACCTGTTCGCAATAATATTACTTCATGAACAGAACTGAACTGTGAATGAATGAATTTCACTGCGGATACATGACATATAATCAGATAAGCATACAAAACAAAATTTTTTGTTTCAAATAAATTTCTGAAAAATTATGTCATTGAATTCGAAATACTGTCAACCAATCAGATTTAAATAAAACATTATCCATCCAAACCTTCACAAAAAGTCTACTATTCATCTCTCTTTGGTATTTGAATTTGTATAAACTACAAAAATCAATGTAGACATAACAGGTTTTCGAGCAAATTAAATTTTACATCATACTTACTGTCAGGCCTTTTTCATCAACGCATTCCACATCAACAGCTTCATTTGATGACTCCCAATTTAATATATATCTTGCAATAGCTAATCTACCGTGACAATTTTTCCTTTCATGGCCATTATCCCTGGAATCTGTTGCGGAGAAAAAAGAAATAAGTTAAAAGTATTCTAAAATATCTAATACAGTACAAACTGGATTAAATTTATACTTCATAAATAGTGCCAACATAACGGTAAATCGATATTTTAATAGTAAAGATGGGATAAAATTGGCCAAACTTGAGTAAAGCCAATAGTTAAAGGGGTGATGATGATGTGGCGACATGAAAAAATTAAGTGATACCAATAATACAAAAAATTTTCAAATGTGTTGATACAGACACTTAGATAGTCATTGAAAGCTAGGGTAATTATCACTGTACAGACAGTGTACAAACAATGGCAGTGAAACGAGGGCATTGTCGCTGGAAGACCTGGACAAAGATGAACTATACTGAGGGAGGTAGAGTAGTACTTGAGGACACATGAAGCATAACTTACTACCTAAAGTCGTATGTACTATGGAACAACTATCACCAAAAGAATTCGGAAAAAGGAATTTCAAAAGACCAAAATTAAATCATGCTGACTTTCCGTGCTCACAAATAATTAAAAGTGCAAATTTTAATTTCCCGTACTTATAGTAAAGTTCTCAAATTCATAATCACAAAGAATGATAGATCAATAAACTCTATGTCATACTATCACCAAGTTTTTGGTTAAATCAATCTCAATTGAAAAATGCGCACATAGAAGGGAAGGGGAACACAAAATAGGCAAGAGAGACTGAGGGATATTAACATGGCAGACACAATTTTACTTCGACATGAGATTTGCAAAAAAAATGTACTGAATAATTTCTGCAGCAATGCTTTAATTAAATCTTCTGTATTTGATATGTATAGTAAATTAATCTGTATCGTTTAATCTCTCTTGAGAAATCGATTGTGTTCACATATATGTATAAAAAAATTTTTTTTCGGACCTTCAGCTTCTCTCATCTCTGGAGTGGTGACGCAAGCATGCAATAATGATGGTCCAGATTTTCCAAATTCTAATTCCCTTTCGTTGACCATTGCACCTTTTGAGCCGCTACACAATAACCTTTGAACCTCTTCTAAATTTCCCATTCGACAAGAAGAAAATAATTCTTTTCTTACAGCTTCAGCCATATCTCTTCGGCGTAGTAAATCTTCCCTCCGACGTTTTGCAATATCTTCTAGTTCAATCTTTTCCTGTAGATATTTCCACCATACTATGAGCGATAAGCTAAAATACTTATAGCATAAGCAGGGAAGCCATCAAAGAGCCATGAAGTTACCATAATAGCTTAAATTTAAACTAGAACCGAAAGAATTAGATAACAAACTTTCTGAGTTTTGGAAATTGGTTTTCTAATTTTTCGATAATTATTCTTCAAGTCTGCTTCCCAAACAGCACAAACTGTATTGCATAACTATTCTAACGCATTTTGAAAAACAAAAATTGAACCAAACCGCAATTTAAATGTTAACGTCATTCAATTACAACCAATCAAGAGATTTTATCTATTCTCTGATCAATTAAATAATAATCATTTTAAAAATTTAATCAACCATTCTTTTAGTCTGTATTAGATGACAAAATCAATTCTTTTCGTTCCAGCTTGGTAAGGAATTTGAAAAAGTACACCAAAAACAAATTGAACTTAATTTAGATGAAATCACTTTGTGCAAGAGAGAAATAAGGCGAGAAACCCAAATCCATCTTGATAAACATTTTTCTGGGATAAGGATAACTAAAGCATTTGATTTAAATGCACAACAATTAATTTTCAACTTTAAATTTTTTATGTGAAGGGCCATACTGGCAAGCTACTGACCATTGATAGATTCTATCATATATACAAACCTGCTGTTGCTTTTTGAGCCTCTCTTCCTCTTCTGCTAGTGCTCTTGCAGCAGCTACTTTACTGTTTTGCTGCCTTCGTTGAGCCTTATCTGCCCTTCGCTTAGCAGCTTGAGCCCTCCTTAACGCTTCTAATGCAACAGCCTCATCTCTAGATACCTCGGCTACAGCCTCTTTTGCAGCCTAGATGTAGCGAAAACAAATATTTGATCAAAGGCATTACAATAGTTCACCTTTAGATTAGCCTGCAATTACAAAAATTCATGTTCAATTTTAATAAAACTGAGAAATTAGTGGGGCTTTTTCCTGGCCCTAACCAGCTCCGTGCTATCATACTCTATCAACTTTATTGAACTTCTCGGTTGAAAACAACTTTACATCTCATTTTTCAGTCTGCTCTGCGTTCCGTTCGGAATGTTATATAAACTGCCCAACAAGTAATATTTCTCTTCTCCCTTAAAAATTACCATTTTTGCGTTTAAATATACATGTAATACAAGCTAATCTTCTGTCTACTAAAACTTTACATGATGAAATTTAAGAGGTTATGAGCGTTGGCAATAGTTTATGGAAAAAAAGTATTATCAATATATATTCCTATAAATTGAAACCTAAAATTCAGATATTTACCAGCATATAAAACAAAGATACAAGTTACATGACTATACAGATGAAATAATAACTTGCAATGCGTTTTATCTATATCATTCGTATCTGAAAAAAATTGAACATAAATTCAACTTCATAAATATTATAAATTTTTTTAAAAAGAAATTGATGGGGGAAGGCGATGTAATCGCCTTGACTATTTGGGAGCTTATTTTTCAAATTTTATTACCAAACTGAGACTTTTCTATTCTGCTAGTAGAACAGTTTAAGTGCCATCAACAAAAAGTATTTTACAATACGGTTTCTTGAAGTTGAATATTAATGTTTATCTCAACTTGGCCACACTGCCTATATTTCCTAGATAATGATGCTTGCCGTCTAAAATATTAGTGGTTAATATTTACCTGTGTTTCCGCTTCATAATTTCGAAAAGAGTTTTGCTGCATAGCTTTCATTTCTTTCTCCGAAAACTGATATCCCATGGTATCGTCGCGTGTTGTTGTTGCGTGGCTATGACTGTGGTTTAAATTATGCTGACAGAAGCGATTTGAACACACATTTGATTGGTTAATAGGTGGACTGGTTTTCGCTGGGCGACCTGCCGTAAACTGGTATACTGTTCTTTTCTTTTCGGTTTTGTCAGTCACTTCAGGGGCATGCGCAGTATCATTATCGTCACTGCTTTCATCATCTTCATCACCACTTAGCCATTGCTGGGATAATCTCTCACTGAATCGATTTGCAAACAACATCTGAGAGGTGCTATTGCTTTTTATGCTCGGGAGCGGCAATTTTGGATTCCCTGTTGCATGACTTGCCAATTCTTTCAATTTTTCATCAATTGGACGACTGACAGGTGAAGACGAGGCAGATATCGAGACACCTGTCGAAACACTATGCTGATGAACGTCAGATATGACGCTCATGAACATACTCATGAACTCACGCATCTCGTCCAATTCTTCTTGATTTGAATGACGAAAATTCTCGCTGCTTCCGTTAATCAATCGAGAATATGCTAGAGACAAGTCTTTAAACCGTGCCGTCTCCTCTGGGGAATGATCCGGATGCCACTGCTGCGCAAGCTGCCGCAATGCAGCCTGTCAAAACTGAAAGTATTAGCGAGTTGACTTCATACACCTGGAGTAAACAGATCATTACCTTCAAAGTCTTAATGTCAGCATCCGGAGGAATTTCAGGTCCAAAATGTGGAGATGTCGAAGTGTCCTTGGCAGGCATTGTTTTTTATTCTTTTTGAACTTCTGATCAGGAATAAAGTTGTGCACGACGAAAGAATATCACGAGAGCAAGAAGAAAAGTGCGCTTTTATTAATTGCTTCACAGAAGTTTACGGAAAGGTGGAGACTTGCCTTGATGACAATCGATAGGTTCACGTTTGCTCAGTGACAAATCAGTCCCATTTTATACGTTTTTCCTTTTCTTCGTATATTTCTCTAAACGACTTTATGCGGCATAGATTTTTCAAATTAGAATTGAGCATACATTTGCCCAGTGACGTAATTTATATTTAAGCCAATCCAAACACTTTCCCAGTTTTTGAAGCCAATAAAATGTTTCAATTCATGCAATCAATCTGCTGCAATGTGCTATCAATGACCAAGGCAAAATCTTTTCTCTCTATACATATTCAGGATACGAAAATATGTTTCTATTATTCCATTTGCATTTTTTGCCTCACTTCTGCCATTTTCTCTTTGCACGTATGACGCTCGTGGGATGTCAAGCACTTGCAATTTGTTAGGATTGTTGCATCCAATAAAAACTAAAATCGGTTAAAAATGTTTATTTTAGATGTGGCGAGTCATCATTTAACTTCAACAATAATTTATAGTGAGTCATCATTGAGCTTGAACTATAAATTAGATTAAGTTGAAGATTCACTTCAGATGACGCAAGTAGTCTAAGCAGTTGTTAGAATCCTTCAATACACTATTGTACTTCTATAACAAACAAAAACATCACCAGAGTATTGTATAGTAGTATATTAGACTAACTCCATCATGTGTTGACGAGATTCACTCTCGTCAACACATTACATAAGATGCTAACAACTTAACTCGAATACAAACAAATACATCAAACTATAACTAATATCTTCGAATAGAAAGTACGGCGTACAAATCATTTCCTAACAGCAGTCTTGCGAATCAGTAATATAAATAAACTACATATTATAGTTCCTTTCCTGCTCTGTCTGTCCAGTCTTTGTTATGTCTTGTCTACAATTAGATCTCAAAACTGAATCTGTTGAATTATTTTTATGACTAACACAATTCACCTTCAAAAATTTCTTGGTATTTTCCAGACACATTATGTGTGGTAGAGTAAATTTGCAATAAGAAATCTGGAAAAAGGATTGAAAGTATATTATTCAATGCTGCCAATCTTTTCTTGAAATGTATTACAAATGTAATAAATCATTTGACTTGAAATCAATATTAAACCTAAGGCTTATTTCACTTCGTTATAATTCTAGATAATTATTATGGTCCTTCTTTATCTCAAAAGGATTAGTAACATATAGAAATTGAACTATTGCTGGATATCATTTATGATTTGAAACTTGAAATTCTATGTGAAATATTTGAAAAAATGCCTCTGTTCATCTATAAGTATCATTTTCTCAAATCTTAGCTTTGTTGATATATTTATGGTTCAAAGTCATTTTTTCAACTTAAATTCATTTCTATAGCTCTAGCCAATAATTTGAATGTTCCCTCAAATTTAGCAAATTGTATCTGCATTTTTCACTTTCCAAGTTGTTCATCATGTGAAAGTTCTATCTCTTGTGATGGTACACGAATAAAAATGAAATTTAGTGGAGATCTTCTATCCTTTTTTTGTTATTGACCATATTTTTATTATACTCCTTAGTTTCCACTTTTTATGAAAATAGCGTTGCATCTAGAGTATTGTGCTCTCTTGCATGGTGGTTAGTGCAAAGAAAACTATGGCAGAAAAACTTGACTAGAAGAAAATGTGATGCTTCTTCAAATAGCATGATAGTGAAGGAAACATAAAAATTATGAAATTGGTATAATTTAAAATGAAACAGAAAAGTAAACTAAAACAGCTCAGCATAGCATAGGAAAAATCAGTGAAACAGCACATTTTACAATGATTGTAGAAAGTGATTGGAAAGCATAACTGTACGATGTTTTATAGAAGCTGCATCAGGGTAACTTTAGATGCTGCATGGAAATATCTTCAATGAGTTTTGTCAGTACATAACAGTTGTCAAAATTTGACTTTCTACATATTTTGGAAACATGAGTAGTATTTAAGGCAAATGAGAGTAGTAAGAAATGGAACAAAATAAGAAGTACTAAAAATGTATACCTTAAAGTTGAGCCATTTTTTCTTTTAGTGCTTTTTTAGTAATATACTTTATATATCTTTTTTTGTATTCTTGTTTTTTGCTTATTCTTTTACTTTCTGTTCCTCCAATATTACAGTAGAAAAATAAAAACTTGTAAATTTAAAAAATACATACTGAATTATTTAGAAGTATAATTTACTTTCTATTGTTATTACCTGTATCAGGCTGTTTTATATCTTTAGGGGTAGCAACCAGTGCAAGATTTCAAATACTTTTCACAGTTATTAACATTTGCTGTTTAAGTGGGTTGGTTTGTATCCATCAAAAGATTGAAAGTTTTAGCTAAAAATTAAACTTGATCATGTTTTTCAAATTAAAATAAATATTTTGATGTTGGAAAAATTTGTTGATCTATGGAACCAATACAATAAGTATGAACTTGATTCAATAACTTCAATACTATATTCTTCAGCATAATTTATGTGGGACCGGTTTTGGAAAGACTATAATGCTGCACTACTGAGATAGCATAGAACAGATTTAAAACGAGTGTTTAACAGCTTGCAGCACATTTCAATTGCATAACATATGCTAATAGTTGAATGATATGTATTTAAGCCAACAGCAGCTGCTTTGCCCTAACACTATGTGGTTGTAGAGAAAAACACCACATTAATATTAGATTTTCTTTAGAATGTCAAATAAATTTGAAATGCATTATGAAAATTTTTAAATAGTTGGATTAATTCAATCAATAATTTTATCGATTTTTCTTGGCTTCTCGAAGTATTATTCTTTTTTTCCAACTTTTTTAGTGCAAATTCTATGGTTTACTTTAAATACCACCGGAAAAACACGACAGGCGCATTATAAGACATGTTGCATCTGAAACCAACTGAGTAACCTTGAATCTAAGTTGAAGCTAACGAAAAACAAGTATGATGATGTGCAAAGCCAAAATATGTCTCAACCGTTCTTACATATGATAAGTATTGTTATGAACAAATTCTATTCGTTGAACAAATTTGAAGCTGTCAACTATCGAGAAAATTTTTTTATTATTTTGCATGGTAGTGCATTTTACAAGTTCTAAAGGTTCATATGAATGCATACCATTCCTTTAAATTCAACTCTTTATGTCCAATTGCGTAATGCAGAAATGGTGAATTAGAATGTAGTACTACATGTCAATCAAGACCAAGGCACAAAATCTAAAAAAATATCTAAGGATTTGTACTACCCCATTCTCATTGATGCATCATTGTGGGAATAAAAATCCACACTGTATTCTAACAAGTCCATATTCAACAATTTCAAAAAAGAATGAGTTTTTCACGAATGTTTCTTGTTGCATATTAAATCTTTTTATTGGCCTTTTTGGTGTTCAAAGTTCCAATTTTATCATGGGGCTGAAGGCTCAAGAAAATTTTTTTCTAGGCTCCTCTCCCGTACAAGAAAAAAAATTGTATAAAACCTAAATATAATTGGTTTAAGGTAAAAAATCAGACCAGGCATCAAGTTCAATTTTGGCAAAATTAGTATAAATTTTGTAAATATGTTCATATTACTTCTAGTTTAATCATTCGATTATGCAAGCATTACGAATAAGACCATCACGTGTTGCTATCAGCTTGGCAGCAAACAATTGGAGAAACAATAGGAACATTCTTTTAACAATTATTTATGAATTTATAAAAGTTTTATTTTGAATGCCTTTAGTCAGCGATAAAAATTATACGTACTATGTAAAGAATATGCACAAGAAATGAACAAGATCAATGTTTTAAATATATTGAGGTCAGAAGGCAAATGGTGAAAATTTTAAATTGAGAAATCGGAGTTGCAAGTAGTTTATATCACAGATGCACCGATAATTCGTTAGTCACACAAATATCATCAATGACTGCTTTAAGGAATATCTCCGTGCTGCAGAGATCTCGATACATCAGATTCATTTAGATCTGTTGATGGGTAACGCGGAATATGGGTCAAGAGATGAGGAGGAAGAGATTGATCAGAAAATTCGACTGGTGAGTGAACTATATCGGAAAGAGCGGAATGAACGTAAGATGACGGTGGAAGCGATGTCAATGAATTCGAATATGCAGCTGTACCAGCAGCGCCAGGACCCGCTAACTCTGAAGTAGAAAATGCTGAACCGAAACCACCTGCACCACTTTCATCTTCTCGCCTTTGCTTCTTCTCTGGTTTCTCACCTTTAACTGATTCTCTGTATTTCGCTAGGTAAACTTTAAGAGGCTCAACGTACTTATCAAAGCCTAAGGTGCTCATTGCCCATAGTATATCTTCTCCATTTATAGTTTTTCGTTTTTCTTGTTGGCATTTATCACTTGCTTCGCTAGTAATAAAGCATATGAACTCACTGACGCATTCCTGTACAGTTTCTTTTGCATCTTTGGCTATTTTCGCGGATTCTGGCAAACTTTTCTTCATTATTCTACTAATATTTGCAATGGGTAAGAACCTATCCTGCTCGCGTAGTTCTTCCTGCGATGGTAAATATAAAGCAGGAAAAACGTCAACCAATGCAGTAGAAATGCCAGTATAATTAAATAATGAGGTCTTACCACGCCTTCAGATTTCGCGCGATCAGTCATTGCTTGATGATGCTGAATAGTATATAGTGCAGTAGGTGGATCCTTCATCCGATGTATATTTAAAATTTAGTGGAATTTCTCGGGAAATTTTACATTTTTTTAAACTTCGCATTAGTTATTAATTACTGTTATTGTTAATATAGAGTAACGCAATTATTTTGAAATAGTAACAAAAAAGTAATTTATTTTTCTGTAATGGGTCGATAACAAATGATTAATGCAAAATTAAATTATTTTATGTACGGTATATTGACATCATTAGTTTTGGTGGGGCTGGTAAGACCTATTTTAACAGTATACTAACAGGTCAGTTTAATTCCATCAAAAAAATGCACATAAAAACTTTTTTGTTAGTTTTATGAATTCCTTTAATATAGTTGCTGCATTATCACAAAAGTAACTTTTGATTTTGAAGATGAATTAATAAAAGAATCATTTAAAAATATGTTTTGCAGCATTTGTTGGCAATAAACCAATCTACTTTGATTTGCTGGGCATATCATACTTTTAAAAGAGAACAAGTACTTCTCCAAACAAGGAGAAGCACTTGACAAAATTATTTCAGAGAAAAAATAATAAATTTATTTCAAATTCCACAAACAGCTTGCACTGTCACTGCATGCCTTAATTTTATAATTAATTTTTTTTGTATATTTTAAATGACAACTTTGTGCAATGTCAAGCATTTAATTTGTTGGAAAGTTGAAAGTTTATTTTTTAATTGTAAATTTTATCAGATGAAAAAATCTTTTATAAATGGCAGTTTTCCAAGAATGTTCTTTGTAGAAATTCTCCAAATTTTCTTATTTTTAAAGTACTTTTGTACAAGTTGCTTCCAATATATTTTTAATTTTGAAACCTTGCATGTACCTTAAACCGACTGAACACTTGTCACAGTAGGTAAATGTGATCAATGTCATTCTATATCCAGCCATTCACTGCAAAATTAATAGAAAAGATTTAAGGCAAAAGTATACAAATGTATTAACTTAAGCATCCATTACCAAGTTAATTGCAAGGAGAAACCTGTTGGCATGCAGTTCTTGCAGTCAAATGTTCTTGTTCTTCCCAGAATATCGAAAATAACTGTTTGTACATAGTGTGGATTTTTCTCTCTGTAAAGAGGATTGCAACATCTATATTCTTTCTTTAGATATTGCTCATTCTTACAATTCATTTTATTGTTGGTGATTCTCAGCACAGTAGGGATCATTCATATGTGTACCTCAACATACCAGGCAGGCATATTGTTATGACTTGTCGTACAATGAATAAGACACGGAAACGCAAAGAATACACAAGGTACCAGCAGGAAAGACACGGATATTAATAACACTTGAATATTATACAAAAACCTAAAAGTTACAACTTGCGTGATCGAAAGTGAATTCCGATAAAATTTTAAGCCTGCAATATTTCTCGTACAACCGAATCTAGTCGATTTCAGCCGCAGCGATCCTAACACATATTCTCTTTTGACAATCTGCATAGCTTACATTCTTTTGGTTCTCCACATATAATTTTTCTTTAGTTTAAATAATTGTATATTTTTATAACAGCAAAAAGCTTATCTTTTCCTAACAGAAGAAATGAAAAGCAGTCTTTCTATATTATACAATAATTTGGAAAATTTGCGGGGATAATTTTCTCCATTGACCAGCACACTTTAGATGTAATGCCTCCAATATTCTAGTTGCTAATTGTAAATTCTGTTACATTAGAAAATTTATGCCTAAAAACTCCCATTTGGTGTCAAGCCTCAGTTTCAATCAATCTAATCATAACATCCATTTGCCTTGAGCAAACTATTAGATAAGTTGGATATTTTTCATGACCAAGTACTAGTACATAATTCACATCTCGTGTCCCATTTATCGGGAATATTGTCACTAAACCTAAATTCCCAGCATATCGATTGTAAACTAGTTCTTAGACTTATTTTTATTTGGTTTCAATGTATTTCTTGCTATGAAATGTGAAAAATTTAAACTAACATTTTTGTATTATTCTGCAGAATTTGCCAGTCTGGCTACCTCCTAAAGTATCAAAAATAAATGAAACTGAAAAAATTGCATATATTGCTAGTTTCTATTTGCTGAATTTTTAGGCAAGCATTATTGCAGGTAATCATGCAGTCTTAAGCCATACGCCTTGTTAAATTTTACTGTTATAATACGATTAAGATGAAATCTTCGCTACCAAATTTAATAAAAGCATGTTGGGGTTTTCAATATGCTAATTTGCCCCGTTAGTAATCATTGCCTACTAACATTAAAACTGAGGAATTTGACTTAGCCTAACTCGGTTTAATTTTACAAAAAACATGCACGTGTCCATGCACATTCGGATTTAGCTTTAAATAAACAAGAGTGGTTAGTGATGCATTTGGTAAATTTTCTAATTCTAATTCATAGGTTCGCATTTCGTGGGTCTTAAAAAAAATACGAAAATTATTTATGGCACGTTCCTTTAGGCAATGATTTTAGGGAAACAAATGATGGAACATTTATGATTAATGAGAAGTAAATCATTGAGTTCACAAGGGACAAAAATTGTTTCATAAAAAGCCTCGTGTGTTGTCATCCGATTAACCATTCAAAAATGAATACAACGACCAAGTGCCTGAAACAGCATGCTTTGAATACTCTGTACTCATCCAAGGACACAGTTGAATCCAAATTTGGGCTGTCTCTCCGTAGCATTCATCTTAGTAGCCATTCCAACAATTAAACCAGGCACACACCTACATTAAAAAAGGTTAAATTAGAAGATATAATTTTTCTAGCATATTATATCATTGATTATAGCTGACTTAATGCGGAAAGATATAAATTAATGCTTGTTTACACGATTTAAGGGAAGTTAATGAACCATATATCGACTAACTGCTTAATAAGCATTTCGGTATATACTGACAATATATCAAATCCGACATGTGCATAAAATATTCAAATATTGTTTTCTGGCCATTTTCAACTAGTGCTTATCAAATATTGTGATAGTAATGCTTTTGTTTTCAGTTTTAAGAAAATTTTGATATTGAATTAGCTACCCTTTTCTTTCATTAATTGAAAAACTTTCAAACCTTTGCATTTGTCAGAGATATAGGCATTTAAGTCTTATCAACTTTGCCCATTTATGTTCTAACATTTTTTCTATTTTTGTAAAATTATGAAGCGTCCACCTTAGGAACAATTTAGACTAAAATATTCAATGAACAAGCCGATAGAAATGCCTTAATATGGTAGCAACGAGAAGTACGTGGATAACAGTTTCAACTGGAAAAATCAAAATTACTACAAGCAGAACGAATGTTGCTTTGAGCTTTTATATACAAATCAAATTATAATGCCAATGAAGTAGACAATAATGTCCTTAAATAGACTTGAATCGTGCAGTTTGAAAATGAACATTGAGAGCATGGTATGATTCCTTTGTAGACTTTCACATTTTATTCTTCTGAAACAGAAAAACAGAATTCTAAATTTAATTTCAAATGAATTCGATGAATTTTTCTATCTCATTTTCATGCATTCTGTCGAACTGAATAACAATAAATCAGCATACAGTCATAAATTATTCGATTAATTCCCAATATCATCAAATACGAGAAGATCAACAGCATCATGTCTGATAGATATAAATATTGGTCTTTTGATCTTTCATCGGAAAAAAATGCCATTAATATTTATAATGACACAAAGTTATGTAGACTGGGACACTACCAATGTGAAAACGCGAAACTTGCTATTTAACTCGATAGAATGATAATACCAAACGGCCCACTTAAATAAGAGTTAGCAGTATCAAATATTTTTTTCTCCACAAATTATTTGCAATGCTGTTGTATTTATCAACCATGCTATGCCATATAAATTACCCTATAGCAACTTTACTGAACTTTTTGGGGTGCCCTAGAGCACTTAATTAGTATCGGTTAATTTCTGTTTTTTTCATAGTGAAGTGACCAAGGGAGATCTTAGGGTTCAAATATTAGTGAGATTAGGAGTCAAAGCTTTATTATTCTAAAAACTGTTTTTTTAGTACAGAAAAATTTAAATTTTTGTGTTTTGTGACATTGAGCCCTTTAGAAACTAAAAAATGACAGAAGTACTTACTTGTGCTGAACTGCAGCATGCACATCCCCAGTAGAGCTTGCCTTTGCACGTATCATAGTCTTGGGATTGCACACGTATTTCACCCCTAAGAGAATACTCTGAGCACCTGTTTCAGGTGTCGTAGAGGCGAAAATTCCAGTTGTGACATTTTTTGCTGGAGTGTAGCTAGCACTTAAGTTGTATGTGCTCATTTGATCGGAGGTAGTGAGGGCCGTAAACCATCCATTTCCCCCATAAGAAATCCCAGCATTGTAATCTTTTACGCCGCCAGGCTTATCTCCAGGCAGTTTGTACCTGAAAGGAAGTAAATGGAAATTCAACGGATAGCCCACTCTATTTGGTTGATTTATTACGATTTGCCAAGACTAACGGCAAATATACCTGAATCGACAATTTGGTATTAATATTCAAACTCCAAGAAAAAAATAATATTCATGCATAAATGAAATCAAACATCCCAGCAAAAAATAGTAATATTTGAATAAATAAATCAGATTTATCTAATCAGTGTTACTACAATAGAGAATGTGCAATCTTGAGATTATGGCTAAATCAGATGAACTAAAAACTATTGTTTTATTTTCAGATAACACCAAATCAAATGTAAACTTTCATTTTGATACAAATAAATAAACTGAAAAAACAGTCCATGTTTAATCTTTAAATGACAAAAATCTGAAAACCAATCTTATCAGATTCTGACTTGACTAAGGCACCTTTTTATTTCAAACATTTAATATTATTACACATAGGCTTGATCAATTAAAATTGAAATGCTTACTTGATAATTCCTCCAGCATTGACTCCTTCATATGACACCGTAGCGGATGACACTAATTTTGTCAACTCCGAGTCCAGGTCCGATTTAAACGAAAATTTAGGAGCAACATATTCCAAACCGACATCGCCACGAATGATATCATCAACCTAAAGCGAATGGAAAGGGTTTAACTGAAAAAATTTCCTTAAATAGAATTTGATAAAATGAAAAACTTAGTTGCATTTTATCTGTTTGTCGTTAGGTCAGTAAAATTTTCAAATAAAATATTGTAGACTCAGAAACAAGTCCTTAATAATCCCTTTAAAACTTGATTCATATCAAAACTTCATGATTGAAAAAATTCTAATCTAAGCACGACGTAATATTCAAGTAAACTACTAATGACAAATGATTGCTTAGAACTTCAATGACATCATGTACAAAAATGGTTTTATCGTAATGCTTTTGGACTTTTCACATTATTTCTGTTAAATTCTGCATTTACAGCAAATTTTAAACTTTTCTACTTTGTTCGTTGATATTCGATTATGAATCAAAAGACGTATGAAAATTTTTGAGTTTTGGTTATGGCAATTCTGGCATTTTGTTTGGAACGTATTTTTGGAAATATAACATATCATAGTCTATGCTAATGTGTTCTAAAAAAGTGATGTTCTTCAGTAGTTTAATTATTTTCTGTAAGGAACCAAAAAACTGGCCAATGACATCAAAAGACTAAATCTACCTTTGCGTTGAGCTTCAATCCAGGCGCCAATCCTGCAATCGAGCATTCAACAGTTTTACTGCCATCTTGGCCAATGGAGACTTTGTCCAAGGAAAATCCTGATGGTTTGTGCGTGTATTTTACCGACACTTTTCCTGCAACACCTGATGATTTGGATTCGTTTTCCACGGTGAAGCTCACGGCTTGAGGCGTAGAATGCTTGATTTTAATAGTGTTTTTCAAGCTATAATCATCATTCAAGAGGTCTGAAATGAAGAGAGATAAAAATAAAAATCGGGCCTTCAGCATTGTGAGAAAATAAATTGATCCGCCCCAAAATTATTTTACTGAAAATATTCGTAGACATTTGATTATACATATGCAAGAAGAAAAATATTTTTGCAGCAATAGCTGAAAGAGTGTAAAAACAATGAGTTCTACCTACCGTCGACACTCCTTGCAAGATCGTTATAGAAAGGAGGAGAAGGCTGCAAGGAAAAAGCGAAAAGAAAATTTGTGCTGTGAAATGTTTGAGATTACAAATGTGGAGCTCATTAAAATGTAGCTGCACATCAATTCTTCAAATTTATCATTGAAAAACTCCGTGATGAATAAGAAATAAACATTGCAAGTAGAAATTCCGTTGAAACTCAATTAGAGTGTTCGAAATCTGAATTGAGATTTATGGTGTTATATCTAATTTTCTCTTTCTAGACGTGAAGATTAAAAGAAGTGAAACTTCTCGAAATCACGATCGTCTAAAAAATTGATGGCAGAGCACAGTTACTTACCATATCTAAACTCAGCGACTAAACAAGAAGTAAAGATTGCTGCAAGGCTTCAAGCCACAAGTGAGCAGTTGAATATAAAATTGCTGAAGAACATCAAACGCCACACATCCCCTGCGGTATGGAAATTAGGATAACCGATTAATGATCGAACATCAACGATTATATTTTGACGTTTCATTGTTAGCATCAAATGACATTGAAGTAACAAATACGTTAATAAACTATATTTTTTTATTATATACGAAGGTTGGTAAAAACTTTAAGTTCTCATGGTACAGTAACTAGGCGCCACTGACGCGAGTGCAACGGATCATAAAGGCTTAAATGGTTTATAATTGCCTAGCACTTGGTACACTCATAGTGACCATTCAAAAAGCTCGACTTCAACCGATAAGTATCTTGCATGAAGGATACTAATCCTGAAGTGAATCGTATATATTTGAGCACCGAATGTGGATTGGATTCCAAGTTTCTCTGTTGTGCTCTGAGTGAATTTATAAATGGCAAAAATACGGTTTTCAGTACTTAAAGTTTAACTTTTGAGTGCATGGTTCATGTGTACATTTGATAAAAATGAAGAATGCTTTTTGTTTCAAATCATTTTTGATTGGTCATATCAAGTCTAATATCACAAAAGAGACAAAAATGCCTATTTGCATGTCAAATTTAGTAGGGTTATTGAGATACATATGGTGACTAAGATATAGTATAGTATTCACTCCCAATTTCATAAGCCATAGCAGGTTACAAAGCAAATCAAGGCAGAATGATAGTAGGGATATTAAACTCTCAATCAAAGTTTAGTTAGAAAGACAATGGAAAAACTGTATTATATGTGAAATATGACCAGTATAAATTGTTTTGCAA
Organism: Vaucheria bursata; assembly: GCA_032358265.1. Classification (NCBI taxonomy): domain Eukaryota; class Xanthophyceae; order Vaucheriales; family Vaucheriaceae; genus Vaucheria; species Vaucheria bursata. Next base: position 51,314 of record JAULBW010021527.1, on the reverse strand, counting down.
GCTACAGAGTGAAACTAACAGTTCATGTATAGGACTCATCATTATATTACAAGCAAGAGTTTTAAGCTAACAATGGCTCACTATCATTATGAGCTCTTGGCTATATTTCATCTTATGGGAAATAAATTTTGGATCACCACAAAAAGTGAACATTACATTGATCTTAGATATGAAAGAGGAAAAAAACTATTTAAACCTTTCAGTAAATAAAACCTACTGTCAAAGCTTCCATTGCAAATAACCAAGCATTAAATTAAGTAAATGACAAATCAAATGACCCATTTTTTAGCATTAGACAAAAGTAGTTTGTCAGACTATAATGGAAGTAATCTGTGTTCATTTTTGGCCCCCAATATTTAAACTGCTTCAAAGTGTTTTAGTTGTAAGGATCTAGTCTGTTTTACCATGATCTGTTGTGGAACTGTGACTCTATGGACTTAATTCGTCTTATATGTGCATTCTTGTAAAGTATGTTCTCTTAAAGAGTGTTCTCATTAGTGTGCTCTCATAAGTATGTTCTCATATGCATGTGCTCTCAAGTAGTATTATATTGACAAGATTCATTCTTGGCAACACATGAATAGGGATTAATACATTATTGGCTGTGTGTGTTTTTTTTTAGTTTCTGGTTGTGCTTATTACTGGTTACATGCATAGTCTTTAATCTAGTGATTTCTAACATTAGTGCACCTGGAAAGAAACAGTGTTAAAAGTTGCATAAAAATTGATAAAGTCTCCAGATTATAACATGAGTTAGGCAAAACTTTGTGATAAGACTATTTTAGTTGGGACTTAAGCAGATGTAGTTGCATGGATTTGAATCAAGCAACAGTTCTAAACTTTTTCTATATAAAGACAAATGCATTGTTGTATGTTTTGTAGTAAATATTTATAATTAGTACTACATGAATAGTAGTAACAATAGTAGTAACAATAGTAGTAACAATAGTAGTTCAGATGCTTGCATAATTTGACTTAATTTGTGTTTATTTTGCATTATGTTGTTTCCGCTTAGTAGCAAAAACAACAACATTTAATATTGCATTTCCTGTTAGTCTCTTATTTGTGCTCAAACTGCTATTAGAGATTCCAAATTTTGTTCTTGCCCCATTTATACTTTCACTGTGTTAGTTTTGGCTTTCTTCCATTGACACGGTTGGATAACCAGTTCTTGAAGAGAAAGTGGTTATATTTACAATAAGATGTAACTTTATTATCCTGAATTAGCTTGATTCTTTTCTAAATTTTGTCAAAGCTGTCAACCAGTCAGTAGAAAAAGTGAACACCTAATGGCATTTACACACACTCCTATTGAAAAATAAGCTAGTTTGTTATTAGTACCAAATTTCAATGATATTATGTCAGGATTGCCGCATCCAAAAAAGACAAAAACTGGTTAATTATGGTTTTTTCAAAAGTGGCAAGTCATTGAACTTGAATTATAATACATTTTGATTAGAAGATTTACTTCTGATCATGCAAATAGCCTTAGCAGTCTTGTACTCTAGTCTTTTAGTCAACTTTATACCCATAGATCTTGCTTTGTTTTATTCTGCTCTACCCTGTCCTGTTTCATTCTGCCCTGTCCTGTTCTGTTTCATTCTACCCTGTCCTGTCCTGTTCTGTTCTACTCTCTCCTGTTCATTATTTGTTTGTTTTGTCAACAATTAGGCTTTGAAGTTGAATCTGTTGAGTTACTTGCTAAGACTAACATCCGGCCAGTTTTTGGCAGATTTTTTATGCATATGCCTGAAGGGTGGCAAACATAGAAGCTAAAAGTATTTAACTCTATGGGTGATTGAATAGGTATCCATCCATCTATACCAGATTAGAAATTTATTTCAAAGATATCACTATAGAGAACCTTTGCAGGCCATTTCTTAAAGATACATAAAGAAAACTCATAACGAAAAGCACTTGGTCAACATATGTATGCTTCCAAGTCAAATTTGGAAGTTCCCCACTAGATTGCATACTGTAGATTGGATTTGATGATCAATGAGGTTCCAAGAAGACATTAAAAAAGACAATGTAACTAGTCTCTCTGTGGACGGTTACATCAATCTAATGAAAGTGTGCTCATGGCATAGATTTCTGCTCACTGCACGAATGAATCATGCAAATGACTGCCATTCGCATACTAGCCTTTTGCATATTTTAAACCAGGCAAAGCCAAAGTTCTTGTTTCTAAATTCTCTTTTACGCACACTACAGCAGGCTCAATTATAATGTAATGTTGACATTGGCATCTAAGCAAAATAACTCGGCAGGCAAGTACAAATCTGTTCACTTGAAAACAAACAGATGTCACAAAGGTAGGACGCAATAGCTCAGTCTCTGAAATAACATTTGAAAAGAATTAATTTCTACTAAAAGCTTTACCTCTAAAGCAGAAACAAGCGGAGTTTTGCGGAAGTATCGATTCATATTCAATCAAGCATTTAGAATTAAATATGGTATCAGTAATACTCCATCAATACTCTTGAGTTTTGCAATGGCCACGATGAACACTATATTAACTAAGAATGATACATGTTAACACAAATCGACAATGCTTTTTTGGATACTGTAGGTGAACTACATCGGAAGCACTATGCCAACCATATTAAATATTTGATAAATGGTATGGTACAAATTTCTTTTGGCCTATTCTTGATACTAAAATTTTCATATGAAGCTAAAAATTTACCGCAGAAGAACATCGTATAAAATAAATGACAATCCGCCTTGAAGTACCTTAAATCATTATGGGAAACACTTTAAGAGGAGTACTTTGACATTTGTCAACGTGTAAGACAAGAACCGTACTACAATGTTTAAATGCGCAAACGAAAACTTATTAGCGATGAATTTTATGCTAACATAACGCAAAGAAGTAAACTGGAAAAATTTCATCAGGAAATGAAGAGGTCTCAATTTGCTGCGATACAAGTTCTACATCAGCTTCCTTAAACAAGCTTCGGAAGTAGGGAAGACTTCTTGTTAAACTGCTGTCTTCACTATCAAGAACAAATGCAGAATCTCCTACAAAAACAATATAATTGTTATCTTTTGAACCAAAATATATTTAGTAATCCTGAAAACAATACTGTCCAATGTGGCCTGGGGAAACAGCGCACCAATCGAAACTGCCTTTTCAATTTGCTTACCAGTTTTACACATATTATTTGGAAAAAAACCGAGTACATTGATTTTATCCATGCCATCAGAAATGTGATGTCAATCTACAAACTACACTTATTTAAGAGAGTTGTTAATTGAAATCGTCCTAACTGAAGGATAACTTTGTGTCTATAAATTTGCCTTATTAAAGTGTCATAACTCTTGCTTCATCTCATTAAAATTTACATATTTGCCATAAAAAATTCAGTAAACCTTTCTACTTCACTCTTAAATTCAACTTTAAAGACTTTGGCAGGGAATTTAGTAAATTGTAGAGATAAAATATTGGTTTTTTAATTTATTTTTTTGATTCTGCTGGTACAAAAATATATTGTTAACTAACCTCTTTCCGAATCCAAATAAGATTCACTTTCATATGTGCAACAGTTATCCTTTATAATTATCAATCCTGACGGTTTCAATGCCCTTTTGCATCGCTTTAGGAACTTCACGAAATCGACATCAGTAAGATAACCGACTACCCACTGTACCCATATTAAATCATATTTTTCGTTCTCAGGACTGAAGTCTTGAAGTCCCACGCATATAAATTCAACGTTGGATCTAGCATCACCTAAAAATTTCGATGCAGCAGAGACTAAACCCGGGCTTTGCTCAATAAGGTCGACGCATTCGAAGTGGTTCAGGAGAAAATCCCGGGTAATTCGTCCAATACCAGCACCACAGTCAGCAGCGTATTGAAAACCCATGCAAGGTCTTAATCTTTTTAGATTTAATAGAAAGTTTGTACTGCCTGCGAGATCCGATGGGCTCAATGCCGCATATCCTCCAAGAACAGAATCAAGTGTGAGGTCAGATCTCTCCCAATAATCGAAGGATTTTTCGTACCAAGAGGTAGAATTCAGTTGTTTAGGCGCATTACTAGATTGATCTTGATCATATACATTTCTGTGGTACTCCTGTACAGAACACAGTTGTGAAATCCACATATCTTTAACAGAAGGGTATTCATTTCCACATGTTGTGGTCCCAAACAAATTAGACCTAGCTTCAATTAAATCTCTCTCTACTTGCTCTGCTAATCGTAAAACATCTTTCCTATGTATTGTCGACATGATTTGTAGTTTAAGACTTAATATGGCACATTACAAGATTGAGAAATTTGTCAACAAATTTTTTGCTTTGACCGAATGAAAAAGATTAGCATCAAATAAACTTGATCAAATTTCCTGTTTAATTTGAATTAATCTGAAATAAAGCGGAAAATAATTTTATTCAAATTCGAAATCATGAAAACGGCGCGAATTTCGCCATATAAAGAAAATTTACGACGCATCAACAATAATTATAAAAATGTTATGTTTACTTCGAAATGTCATCGGAAAACTTGAATCCAAGTCGAGATGAGTTACTCGAAAAGCGTTTAACTGGTCCCTTGCCGACAGTTGACGAATCGAATGTACTGTCGGTTGCAGCGCAAGATGATGCACCAAAAATCGTGGATTATGGAACTGATAACACTCTTGTCGAACCAGAGAGTCAAAGTGAAACACAGTTCTCTTTTGACTGCCTTGAAGGTGTCAATGCTGAACCTTGGCATCTAGATTCGAAAAACAATATTGGTGGAGGATTACAGAAACAACCCGATGAAGCTCAGTTGGCTCCGATGAAATTGATGCGCTGCTCTTCATTTGGTGTTAAATCAAATGAGCATAAAAGTAAAATTGATTTTGGTTGCGGGCCAATGTTTACAGAAAAAGCAAATAACAAGAGAAGGCGCACAGAAATTTTTCGATCATCCGGAGATCAAGAATTACATAGGTCTGCATCTAACGAGTCAAAAGGTCGATTGCATAATCGTGACGCTACCATCGATCAGCAGTGTTCTACAGATAAAGTTCAAGTCAAGTCAATACTAGAGTATTTCGGGATGAAAAAATCAAGCGTGAATACTGGACGACAGTTTAAAAAATCAGACGAGGTCGCGCCCATGAATCGAAATGAACTCTCTCGCACTTTCACACGTAGTGAAACTAATTCTATCACACCCAAACACAAACGTGTTAATTCTGATGATTACGTTATGGGAAACATGAGTTCAAATCTTGCCAATTCTGTTCCATGCAATGATAATTCACAAGGAGAAGATGTCAACTTTGAGATTGCCATTCAGCTCCAGAAGAAATTAGTTATTGCAGAGGAACGAATTCGTAAGCTTGAAGCTTTAAATGCAACACTTCAGGTAAGAATTATCATGTTTCTATCAAAAAGTTTCGTACAGATTGATTGAAAGTAACTCATGACAATTCGTAAACGTACACAATTAGTGAGTTGTAACTGGCTACAATTATTTAAACTTCATTCATAAATATAATCACATTATTGAACTTTCTATGCCATAAGGCAGTATAAAATTATATGGATAGTCAGGTTCTCTTTTTTAGGGAATAATTCAGATTTGGTATGCATAACACTTACTCTGGCAATGAAGATAATCAATGGAAGGGTGCAGTTATTAAACCTTTTCTTGTATTCTTCAATTCAGAGAATTTCAAATTTTCAAAAAAATTGCACCTAGAGAGTTATATCTAGTCACTAGTCCAGGTTCTTTTCTGAATTTTTTTTTTCGATTATAACTGGCGTTAGCATTTGAATAAAGATTGTTATTTAATTATTATATTACTTCATTTATATAGATCGAAAATGCACAATATTTAGGTATAAGGTCTGAAATAGGTGTTTATTGTTTTTTGTTAAGGTTGAAGTAGAAAGATATTTAACTGGAGAGGAATCTCATTCTCGCCAAGTGGCATCCCTAAAATTTCAAATCTTATCTCTTCGGGATGATGTTATAAAAGCTACGGAACGAACTGCCGAGAAGGAACTGAAAACTAGACAAGTGCTAGAGACTTTGGTACATGAAGAAATATTTATGTATTGCATGCATAATTATTCAATGTATAGTATTCAAGGAGGAATACACTTTAGAAGCTCCAGAAATTATTTTCAGGCTGAAGAATGTGAAATTCCATCTTATTAATTAGTTATAATGAAACTATTTGATTATACGATATTTTGAAAGATGCATATGGTAGATATGGTTATGTCTTGGGCTGGTTTTTAAGGATGGAGCATATAATTGCACCATATTGGTATTGACACTATATTTTTATAGTCATTCTTTTGGCCTTTTACAAGAATATTGCAAGAAATTATTTGCCTACGTTTGCATGATGAGCTAATGTAAATGTTCTTTTAACCTTTTGTGGAAACTTAAAAGGAAATTATTTGCCTAAACGTGAACATAATAGATGAAAAATGATATCAATCTTCCTTACGAGGTAGGCATTTGTTTGGCTATTTCTTTTTTTGAAATTAAAAAAATATTAAAAGAACAAATAGTTCAAATTTGTTTTGAAATTGAATAGAAAATCTTTAGTAATTCAATCCTAACCATTCTGCATTCAATGTATACATTTCTTATGTTTTAGGTACGGGCACTTTGTGCTAGGGAAGGACAAGAGACGAGACAGCTGCTAGCTGCTAATTCTATTAAAATTGGTAAAATCATTCCTGGTGGCTCTAATAGTATAAAATCTCCACAGGCCATGTTTCAGTATACTGAAGTTTGGGAAGATGGTTTACAGTTTAAGGCCATAAAATCAAAACAAGTGAGTTTGTAATGTTTGAATAAAGTAAAATTTATGGTATGGGTCATAGAAAACATCATTAGTATGCATAGTTTGCTTACAAATCTAAAATCTTTATATTTTAAAAGATGTTAATTACGAGAAAATATTTTCAATATCTATGTTATAATAAAAAAGAGCAGGTATATCATTAAAATCGGTTTAACTCAATGGAAAAGCGAAGCCTACGGTTTATGGGATGCTGATAATGAGGCGGCATGAAATTGCTTGATTTTAACAGTTATTCTTGGAGAGCTTCAAGCATTATTTTTCACTTGCAGCAAGGGTAATTTGCTAATATATAATGCATAGTTACCAAGCCCAACACAGCAAGAGAAAAATGAAATGATTGTTAGTTAACTCTATGAGGAAAATTGAAGGCCCTAATGAAAAATAAGAAGTTCTTGATAAGTAGAGAGTAATTGCTTGAGAATTCGGTGAGGAATTTAGAGGTTAAGTAGATGACATGCAATTTGTCATTGCGTTGAAGTAAACATATCTGCATATTTTATTCTTAGCTAAATTCTTTGATTTGCTTCAATGTATTTTCGGTATTTGCAGTCAATTCTATTGGCTAAATTTTTAGTAATTTTATAATTGTTTTTTGGTTGAAATTTAATGGATTTCTCAAATCCATGTTTGTTTTGAGGAATAAAACCATTTGAGCCCATTGCATTATTGTAATAAACAGGCTAGTCTCATACAAAAAAAGGACGAACTTGATAAACGTCGAAAACAGGTTCAAAAGGGCATGAAAAAGGCCGACAAAGAGAAAGAGCAAGAAGGAAACATCAGTGATAATGCATGTGTGGAACGTACAGATACATTGACTGCTGATGAACTTGATCTCTTAGAGGCAGATGAAACCGTCAAATTACATCAGGTAATGCATAAATAATTTCATGCATACTCATATACGTACATAAAACGCATATATTTAGCACATAAATTTATACATAGAAACGTATTTATGTATTCATATATGCAATATTTTCATTTTAAGATGTATTTACGTTTTTTATTTTAAAATACAAATGAGTAATGGCAGCTGATATAATGTGCGTCGAGTTGTAGCAAATTGCATGTAGGTTTCTTTAGTCGTTTGCAGACAAATTTAGCTACTGGCGTACTATTAGATATCTTACAACAATTCACCATGATAATGCAGTAATTTGACAGTTTTTTTAATATTAATTTTTCACGTGTTTAGATGGCTTTGAAGAGAGAAGAAGCCATCCTATCAGACGAAAGGAAACTGTTGGAATGTGAAAAGCAAAAGCAGATAAAATTGTGGCGACGAATCACTATGGAAGACAAAAGCAGATTTTCAGGGCAACCGATACTCAACAATAGATATATGATGATGTCTATACTAGGAAAGGGAGGGTTTTCTGAGGTTTGGAAGGCTTTTGACCTCCAGGAAGTTCGCGAAGTTGCCATTAAGGTACATACGTATGAGCCTTACTCTTTACTAAAAAAATACTTGTTGCAGCTGAATTTAGGGCAAATTGATTTCAACCAATCTGATTGGATATTTTTTTGTGGTATTTCCATGCTCTGTGAAATTTCCAGGCGGTATGGCAAATTGCTGGAAAGTGTGGTAAGACATGCATTGATGCATGCAAACTTGTACCAATAGAGTAGAATTATTCCTATAAATGAATTTTCATGAAACTGTACTCTAAAAGCAAGAAAAAATCACTGCACATTGCTGTATCCTGACACGTATGAAAATGCATCAATATTCTGATAAGTTCAATGTGTAAGAGAGTGCTTATATATATTGACACAACTAGCAATCAGAAACAGCAAAAGTACAATTGCAAATATTTTCGAGGGAAACAATCGAAATTAATTACTTGATGTACTCGATAGCTTTTAAACCTAACACAGTGATAAGTTTACCCTCATTTGCTTTTCAATGTAATAATGTCTGTGTGGCGTGGAACGAATATGAAACCTAAAAAATCAATTTTTATTTACAAATATGAAAATATTTGCGAACTATTCTATGTATTGTTGGGGGTTGTCTATATACTCTACATTTTATAAATTCGGAATATTCAGTATTGATCGAAATGTTCGGTATTGATCAAAATATTCGTAATTAACCAAAGTATTTGGTAGATAAAATCCAATTTTCGATAGCATTTGATTCAAATTTCCAAGTTGATGAAGTCTCTTTTCATGTTTACATTGCAATAAAGGATAAACTTAAAGAATTAGAAAATATACCGTTATAATGATAGATTTGCTTTGAAAACAGTTCTTAAAATTAGGTCAAAGTTTTCGAAAGTAACATTTGAAAAACTCTGTAAGTATGACGTGTCACTATCTCAAATTTTAAATTTTGCACTGACCATTATCTCAAATTCGATTATTGCATATTATATTCAGTATTTTTCTAAAATTATTTCAAATTGAGACACTGATATTCAACTCTGAAAAATATTTTTTTTCATGCTTTTATGAGTAGATTCACCAGCTTTCCAGTAATTGGTCAGACGAGAAAAAGGTATAAAAATTATTCTAGAATAAATTCTATGACATTTTGGGTAAGATTTTTGAAATAACTCACATTTTGTCAGAAACCATTTATCTTTTGGTAGATAAATAAATCGAATGAATGTTTCGAATATTGAAAATTTCCATAATTTGATTGGTGTTTATGCTGATGTATGCAAACATTCATTAATAAACACGTGAATAAATGAATCTAAGTCTATACATGCATTTATTTATACCATGAGCTTCATCTAATTTCTTTAAAAGTATGATTTTTTTTTAAATATCTTAAAGATCCTGCAAAATGTTATTATATATCAAAAATTTTGTTCAACCACTACTTTTTTGTGTGTAGGCTCACTATACAAGACATGCTCGTAGGGAGTATGAGATCCATAAAGATATGGAACACCCCAGAGTTGTACGCTTACATGATGTTTTTGAAATTGATAACAGTTCTATGGCTACAGTTCAAGAATTGTGTACACCCAGCGATCCGGATGAATCTCAGGTGAACATTTATATATGTTAAAATTAGTGGCTGATAGTGCACAGAGATGGAAATAATGAAAGAGATAGAGATGTTGTAGAGTGAAGTACAAAATTTTACATCAATAAGAAATTACATCAGAAGCTTACTCTGTAACTGTATAATCAAAAAATTGCTAGTATACTGGATAGTATACTATACTTCTCTCCTTCAATATAGACAAGTGTAACTAGCAATAGCTAGCAATATTTTAAAGATGCACACCATAATCCTGCGATTAATGCTGTTCATGTGGCCTGTGAAACTCTTCTCTAATCGAAACCGCACCAATCAGTTTTCATACTGGTTTTTACATGCTTTTTTTAATGACAATTGATTCTCAGCAAAAAAATAATATATAGACTTTATACCAAGAATTAGTGCCAATTTATTAATGGCTTTAGTTGAAAATGTGTTTATTATGGCATTATTATACTAAATTTTTAATGATATCCGAGTGGTTTGAATGCATCCAACACCCGAAAAAACCCCAAAATATAGTCGCTAGTTTCAATTACACTTTTCCCTCTGAAAATAGATATAAATTATTCATATTTTTATATACGATGTGATTATTTTTTGAAATTGTTCTTTTTGGGGTGTATCAGATAGAACAGTTTTTGTTTTTTGCATGAGATTATTTAGTCCAAACCCTGAACTATTCACCAAAAGCAACTCTTTTTCAAAGGAATGTTTATATGTGTTGCAAGTAGAATTTGCTATATGTTGGTTGCTTCTTAATCATAAGAATGGCTATGCAGTGAAAACTGTTACTTATATGAATTATTGAGGTAACGGCTCAGTTCATATTACAGTTAATACTAGCTGCTAGGTTAAAAAAACAATTAATCTAAAAGCATGAAATACAGATTTTTGAAGATAAAACTGCATATTTACATGACGAAGTTGCAACATTTATCGACAATATTTAGAATCAAATCAGTTGAATTCAATTGATATATATATATATTTGTATGCAAATGAAACGACCCATAGAAAAATTGTCAAACTTGAATTTAAAAAAATTAAACTGCATATGGAAAATATGCAATACTTCACTAATTGTTCGATTCAAATCAGTACAACTTGAATCAAATCATTTCTTGTTGAAATTAATTCAAGAATTCATTAATCTCACATACAAGCCTAAAACTTATACATAATTTATTTGATTGGTTAGTTTATAAATATCCAGCCAACTAAATACATTGATTATAAAACTAAGGATTTGATTGGACAATATCTAGGATCTCGATCAGCATCTTAGAGTCCACGGTCCGCTACCTGAACGTGAGGCCAAAGCAATTTTGACCCAGCTGTTGAGTGGTCTTAGGTACTTGCATTATCCTGAAAATTCCCGTCCGTCAATAATTCATTATGACTTGAAGCCAGCGAATTGTCTGTTCGATTCATCGGGAAGTATAAAAATTACAGATTTTGGACTTAGTAAAATTGTTAAAAAAGAACAGGTAAATTAGCAATATACATATATATCAGCCATTCTTATTGAAGTTCAGCAACATGAAAATATCACTAATTTATTGGACTATTGGAGAATGTTTTCATTGAAAAAAGTGAAATTGAAATGATTTTAGTGGTCAATGCCGTAGTGATATTTTTATAATACATGAATATTCCTTGAGATTCTTTAAATTAATTTGTAGAAATTTATATATATGTGCTCGAAAATCGGAAATATTGAATCTGCCGGAATTACTGTAATACTTTGCTACATCCGAAAATCTTTAGCTGAACTTGGCACAGTATGACATTTTGATTCATTTGTTGGTTTTGGTTAAATGATGAATTCGACTCAGTTTTTCTCATGCAGCTCATTGAGTATTCTTTGTTATTCTTGGTCAAGTGAATACTGCTGACTCCAGTTTGGTTGGCTAAAAAGTTTAGCGGATAAAGATTCGAATCGTCATCTAATATAACTATCAAAGCAGATGGATTTGACTCTTAGCTGAAATGCCATTGACATTTTCAATGTATTTTGTATACAAATTACAATTTTATTCTTTGATTGCAAATTTTTTCGGTGATATTTTTGAAATAATTTTTATTCTTGGGATCTTGTGTAGGTAACCATTTTTGTTATATTAATTTAGTTAGACCAGTAACTATTCTTGTGCTGGAGGGAGGGGGGGGATTATATAGTGGCAAATATTTCTGTGAATGGATGTACATTGAACTTTGGATTTAATGAGTTCGCTTTCAGCAAATTTTCAATTATAGCAAACAAATGAGCAAGTCATAATTTTTCCAAGTAATATATAAAATGATTCTATTAGTGTGATATGTTTGCCAAAAATTCCCAGTTTTCTTTCTGCTTCAATGCCTTTGTCTAAATTCATGTATTCTTTTATGTATCGTATAGGTGATTGGGGGGATCGAATTGACTAGCCAGGGGGCCGGTACTCTGTGGTATTTACCACCCGAATGTTTTACAGTAGGGGAAACAGCCCCTCGAATCACTGGAAAAGTTGATGTATGGAGTGTAGGCGTAATCTTTTTTCAGGTAATTAAGTAATTATACCATAAACCTTTGATATAGTAAATTTTTATGTATTATAATTCTGGATACAACAAATTAAATTTTAATCTAGACAGATTCATCGTATTTAAATTTAAGTTTATTATAGTATTGATCGCAGGCACACCGTAGATTTATATATATATATATTTCGCTATATTTGACCACCAAAGGTCACCAAGTGTTCGAAGCCTAAAAAGTATTAATCATTTGCAATATTTCAGATTATACTAATAAGGGAGAGCTCATTTTTCAACTCAATGCAATAACAGTTCATGATGCAAAAAAATCAATTCACACTGCAGTTCAGGATTGAGGCAATCTTGTCTGGTGCTGATCTTCAATTCGAGGTTTTTAAAACGCTTAGGGTTCAAATTTCTATTGAAATATAATTATTTTAAAAATAATTTTTGATCCATGATGTTGCTATATTAATTTCAAAAATTGTAAAATTTGCTTTATATTGTTTTCTGATTTGATGATACATTGAGAATGAATTTATTATAGAAAGGAATTTCGAATAATCGAAATATGCATGGTTATGTTTTTTGGTAATTTTCAATGTATAATTACTACTTCTTCACTCTGCTCTTGAAATGTTGAAATGAAGGCGTCGAATAGGACTAATCACTATGAATTTATATGTTAATACCATTGTTCCCAAGTTTATTATAGCTAAAATTCGGTTGAAATTGTTCTTTTACTAGATGCTCTACGGACAACGTCCTTTTGGTCAGGGTCAGGACCATCAGAAGGCTATGTCGGAGCATGCAATTGTTCATGCAAAACAGGTCGATTTTCCTTTGAAACCGTTGGTATCTCAAGAAGCAAAAATATTTATTAAATTATGTCTGACTCCGAGTCAAGAAGATCGTCCAGATGTCAAAATGCTATGTGCACATCCGTATGTTCGAATGCGTAGATGAACAGAATTGATGAATCAAATTTGTATGTATATTATTTGCATATGTATTAGGATTAGTAATCCATTATTTCATTGTTTTACCATTTTTCCATATCAAATTCGATAGTATAGCTATATCAACAAAGAGAATTAAATCTAGAACATAATCTTACATTTGTTTCTATGCAACAAATTTTGAATCCAGTGTATGCATATCTTACGCATCTGACATGCTAGCAATAGCTAGCAGTTTTTCTTGTTGCAAGCACCATACATAAGGTCTTGGGCCAGTTGAGTCAAATTGGACAAATATAAGAAGAAATAGCAAGCTAAGCATTTTAATAGTGTTAGGGAAGTCCCAATTATGCTCAGATCCAAGATGCAATCAAATGCTGCCACAAGTGCTGAATATAATGTTTATTTAAAACTTTTTAATATTTTGGTTAATTGTGCATGTTAGAAATGTAACACAACAGAAACACAATAAATCTGTGACAGAATGTATATATTGTTACATGCTAAATTGTATGGACAGAAGTGGGATAACATCATCAACACTACAAAATACCATTAGCTGAAACTTGTTCTCATTTCTAATGTAAAACTGGTTCTCCTAATCTAAACTGAAACTTCCACATAGCTTCAGGAGAAATGTACTGTAGCTACGGAATAGTATTGACTCCTTTAAGGGTTAATTCCATACAGTTTCTTCAATAGCTGTTTAAGGATCAATGAGTTTAAAAGTTTTTCTAGTATAAAATACATCAACTTTTCATTTCCATACAAAAGTTAGAACAGGTATATGCATTTGCCAAGCTTTTTGCTTGATAGTGTGATTTGTTGCATTAGAAAGTTTATCCTGATACATACAATAATTGCAGCTCAAACCATGTAATAAGAGAAATCGTGATTTTTAGAAATGAAGTTGCAACATTATATTCAAATATTGCAACAGAAAATGGTTGGGATACAGAAACACTCATGCAAAATTACTTAAGTATATTTATTGTAAAAAACCGTAACAAGAATCCAAACACTTATAATTAAATACAGGAACACTTATTTATGTCGGGTTTTAGGCAAAAATCTGTAATACAAACAGACATTTAGACAGAAATTATACAGTATATATTACCGCATTGTTAGAAGTGAAATCTAGCAATAAAAGACAGACAATTATTCAATTACATGATGGACCAGTATTAATTGCGCTATGGCACTATTCCATTGGCTAAAGTGAGAACATGATGTCAGCAGTCAGAATTCATAAACTGAAAATAAAAACAATGATGAAGCTAACATAAATATAGGATTAACTGTTAACCGGTTAATTCCTAACAAAATCATGCTAATACCTACGGCTTTCAAAAAGATACCAGCATAGCTAGTATTGTTTATATGGAAAATAGATTTTTACTGATGGATCTAGTATTGTTTCATTAATTGAATTGCCATCATTTCACATTAAACTTATATAATTGTGCTCATTGCAACTGCATTTGGAGGCTGAAGTGTATAGAGATGCTGCACAATAACTACTTCTAAGTTGATTGAAAATACAGCTGATAATTGGTGAGCATTTGCTTTAGCAGTGTTAAGACTTCAAGGATAGAAGTAGAATAGAGTAAGAACTCTGAGATTGTTGAAGTAGAACAGAGTAAGAATTCTGCGATTGTTGAAGTAGAACAGAGTAAGAATTCTGAATTGTTGAAGTAGAACAGAGTAAGAATTCTGAGATTTGTTGAAATGTTTACACATGCTAATATCAAATCATTCTACTCAACACAGAAGCTCTAGCAAGTAATAAAACATGCCGAATTGCATTTTACTCTTACTCTTTGTTTGGTCCTAACAAGGAGAAAGTCATATTAATGTTTACTTTAAAAAGCACTTGTTAGTTCTATCAAGTAGTTCAAATATTCTCTGTGATACGTAACGTATAGTGCTGGAGAGTTTCATCATAGGTGTATGAGCTCATTGGAACAAGTACTCAAGTAGTTTCAAGAAGTTTAGTTCTTTTAAGTCAACATGGGTGTTGGAAAGTATAAGTACCATTACAAGAGTATGACTGCCATAATTGAACTTAATAGTATCTCAGAATATGTTAGATTCTAGTAGCCTAAACACTGATCTTGTTTTGTCACAGTTTACAATCAAGAAGAATTAATTTGCAGAATAGTACTTTCAAGTTTTTTTTAGAAGCTGCATAAGTTACATAGTTTTGGATTCTCTTAGGTACCTTATTGTAGCATATAGCTAAACATGTTAAGCATATTTTACTTGAGCAGCTATATTGATACCGTAACATATGGAGCAGGTATATTATCTTTTTAAATGAGAAAACAACAATGAATATGTAATCAAAGCTACAACCACTGAATGAAAAGTTGTCATTGAGAGCAAAGTAAATTGATTTGACTACAAATGCTTAAAATGTTACTTACAAAGTTAAGATTATTTAAATTTGTAATAAATTCAACAAAAATTGATCATTAAAAGAAAAAATTTAAGCAAATAAAAACCAAAAATACATTCATTAGTACAAGTTTTTATAATAGTGTATTTGAATCAAGTCAATGAAGTGGTAGCACAGTATACTTTTAATTTATATTCAAGTAAGGTTCAAATTTTTTCATCTCAATGCAGTGGAACGTTTGAAACACTTTTGCTGTAGAAGCTGCAAGAAAAAAAAATTGTATCACAGCAGAAGCCATGTTATTAGAAATTTTTTATTTTTGCCACCACATTAGATTCAACATCATGAAAAACATAATTTTATAAAGATAAACATGTTAAAATTGTGTATGCTACTTTGCAGGATTCTTAATTATTTGTATTTCTGTGATACAGCTATAAATAATATCATTGTGACAAAGATTTATCTTGTTTAATTGCTTTGGATTTTTACATTTACTTCAGTTCATAAGCCTGCTGGGTTTCACCATTTTTAGCCTGTATGTACCACTAAGTTACCTTGGCACTTTTTTAAGCTGCCACTAATAGTGAACCTTATGCCCTATCAAATCTTTTCAACAATTCTCACAAAGTACTCTTATACCATACACTCAGCTCTACCAAGAAAAATTTCAGTCTCAATGTTAAAAATGAATTGTTAACCATTTAATCCTATTCTATTTTAGCTGCATCATTATTTCTGTTGAAGATTCTAAATCCATATTATTTAGAATTCCAACTGCTAACATCATATTCTAACTTTAGCCAATGGAATTTTGCCACAGCGTAATTGTCAATGGCCTGTCACACAATTGAATATTTGCCTATTTTGTATTGCTAGAGTTCACTTCTAGCAGTGTAGTAGTATATACTATATGACTCCTTCCTAATGTCTGTTGTATTACAGTTTGCTAGAAGTGCTACATCTTTAATTATGGATTTCCTCAGTTTCTCTGCTTCCTTGCTTTTTCTTCCTTGTTGCTTAGTATCTTTGGGTTTGGCATCTAATAAGGTACCTTTAAAACTCATTATCCTATTGTAATATCCAGTTTTAGTCCAGAACTAAGTTGTTTAAACAAAATTTAGCTGTACCTGTGTAAATGAACCAATGAAAGTTATTCTTTACCACACAGGGATTTTGAACAGGACATCTCCATACCAAACAGTACTGTCCTAGTGGGATACCAGGAGACAGTAAGTCAACTACCCTAATCACAAGGGCTTCCTGGAGAGTTTCATGGTTTAATTAGTTGGCAGTAGGATCTCTTCTTTTGTACTGAGTTGTTTATAATTGATTTTAATAAGATATATACAGTATTGTGCAGTGTTTGAAGATTAACTGTTGATTGGTTTTTGAGATTTGGAATATGGTCTAGAATGTCACACCCAAGCAGTTACAATGATTGCTAAGCTAAATTAAAGTAGCTAACAATACAATTAATGAGCTCTCTCAAAAAATAATGAGACTAATCATATATTGAAAAATGCTTAATAGATCCCTATTATCCAGCAAGTCAATTGTAGAAAGAATTTCCAGCAAAGAGAACTGAAGATCAATACTTTAACTCAGTTATTTGGGAATAAAGAAGTGACTGCGGCTTTTTTGGCCCAACTCTCAATATACTTCATTCTCCAAGAGTCTCGTTTCTGACATGATTATTCCAAGAGCTTGTTTACAGTAAGCTGCTTGAAAGGTATGGTTATTAACTGGGCCCTTCCATATTTGAACTCAAACCTTGGCATCTTATATGATTATGATCAGTTCATTGAGAATTTCAAAATTACCTTTGGTGACATAAATTGACCACAGCAAGCAGCCAGGGAGCTGTTAGAGTTAAAGCAGGGTCATTGCCCCATTGTATCCTATAGTGCTGATTTTCAATATCTGACCCTTGAACTCAATTGGTCCAATTCCACTCCACTCCTGGACATGTTTGATGATGGCTTGAAAAGAGAAATTAAGCAAACCTTGTGCAATTATGAACATCCTACAACATTGTTTAAATTCTATAAACTGGTATCTCATTGACAACAGACACTGCAAGTTTCTTCAGGAATTTTCCTGCACTCCTTGACCTTTTGTTCATCCAACTCATATATTTAATAATGGAGTTGAAGACATGACTATTGGCAGTACACAATATCAAGGACCTTTAAAAGCTACTGAACAACAAAATCAAATGGAAAAAAGTCTTTGTTTTTACTGCGGCAATGAAGGGCATATTATAGCAGCTTGCCCCAGACATACTGGTAAAAAAAAATCATGCAAGGACCATTCTAATAAACACCTAGTTGGGACTACAATGCTCTCCGTCCTTAACCGTCCTTATTTACAAGTGGACATATGTGTGATGGGTCTATCTGTTTCTACCACAGCATTAGTGGATTCTGGTGTAGACAAGTCCTTAATAGATGAAGTCCTATTTCAATCCTTATGAATTTCTTCTGAATCTTTAAAAAAATGTATCTCATTTGAAACCATTGAGGACAAGCTATTGGTACCTGGAATCATTTGTCACTTTGTGGTTTTGGAGCTCAAGGTTAAAGATGTTGTCTTTTCCCACAAGTTCTACATTTTGAAATCTTTGGTATTACTGGTTGTATTTGGAATTGATTGATTGCAGAAGTTTAATCCAACTATCAACTGGTCTACTTTGTCCATTTCAATGACTCAATCTTCTAATGATATTAGGAATCAATAGACTAAATGCTATGCATATAACCAATAATAAGCACAACCAGAAACCAAAAGAAAACACACACAGCCAGTAATGTATTAGTTTCTATTCATGTGTTGCCAAGAATGAATCTTTCCAACACAATACCACTTAAGAGCACATGCATATGAAAACACACTTATGAGAACATAATTATGAGAACACATTAATGAGAATACTCTTTAAGAGAACATACTTTACAAGAATGCACTTATAAGATGAATTAAGTCCATAGAGTCACAGTTCTATAACAGACCATGGCAAAACAGATCAGATCATGACAAATGAGTTACTTTCTAAGCTGTGTGTTATCACCAAAAAGGATAGCTTGGAGGCTGAAAATGATAAAAATTATGAAACTCCAGAACATGTTCATTTAGAAGATATCATGGATCTTGATGCACATGTCAATGATATTCAGTCCATTTTATCCAAGTTACCTGTTTTGTATCATTGATTTGCACCTATATTTTTAAATCAGTTATCCGATGTATTACCTGAACACTACAATTTTGACATTGGTATAGATATCCAAGAAGAGAAGAAGATACCATGGGGACCTATATATCCTTTCCCTGATCCTGAGTTAAAGGTTCTTCAATATTATTCAGATGAGCAATTAGCAAAAGGGTTTATCCAATCTTTTAAGCCCCCTGCGGGTGCTCCCATATTTTTTATAAAGAAGAAAAGTGGTGACCTTCATCCTGTCATTGGTTATTGACGACTCAATGCCATTACAATCAAAAATTGCTATCCTTTACTGCTGCTGGGAATTACCTCTCTTAGGAACTAATTCTATTTTTATAGCTGTGGTCAGTGTTCATTTATGACATTCCAAGTAAATTGGCTGCACAGATTCTAGTAGGTTATATATTTTATTGTGCTGATAAAGTTAGTTCACTTGTATCAAAACAATTAGTGCATAATAAATACACATATTTCTGTCATAGTTTCTTGTGCTTTGATGTGTTTCATGTTTCTAACAATCATTAAGTCATGAGTTGCTGCATAGTTTCTCAAAGGCACAAGTGTTTACCAAGATAAATTTGCATGGAGCATATAATTTGGTTTGTGTACAAGAAGGGAATGAATGGAAAATGGCATTTTGCTGTTGTATTGGACATTTTGAACACTGCATGATGCCTTTTGGAATAACAAATGCTCCAGCTGTATTTCAGAATCTGTTGAATGAAATATTTTTGGTTACCTGGACTTGTGTTATACACTTGGGTGATATTTTGATATACTGAATTTGAAGAAGAGCATATTAATCATGTCTTGAATATATTCTAACAACTCCAAGATACCTCAGTACATGCCAAGCTGGAAAAATGTGCTTTTTCAGTTCAGTCCATAGATTTCTTGGGATATACTATTTCAGATATGGTTATTGGAGTAGATCCAAAGAAGATTGAAAGTATATATGTCATGGCCTGTTCCCACCAGTACCAAAGCATTGCAATCCTTTCCAGGTTTTGCAAATTTTTACTGCATATTTATTGCAAAGTATTCCGCTTTGGTTGGTCCTATGTTGAAACTCCTGAAGCAGGAAAAGAAATATATTTGGAATGAAGATTATTAATGCTCTTTTGAAAAGCTAAAAACAAGCTTCAGCTCTACTCCAGTATTAGTGTATGCTGATACTACTAAACCCTTTAGAGTAGAAGTAGATGCATCTAACTTTGCTATTGGAGGAATTCTTTCTCAACAATTCTCTGCTGAAGTTTATTCAGTTGCTTATTATTTAAGTAAGCTTTCTGCTCCAGAGATAAGTTACATAGTACATGACAAGGAGCTTTTAGCTTTTGTTACTTGTATTTATCAATTGAGATCCTTTTTGCTATGTAGTCCAGAATCTCTCAAGGTATTCACTGAACATTGCAATCTTTTGCATTTCTCAAGTTCGAAGAATCTTAGTTGCTGTCAAGTTTGATGGTCTCTATTCCATTGCAATTTCAATTTTGAAATTATATTCCATCCTAGAAAAGAAGAGGACAAGCTTGATGCCTTGAGCAGACAACAGGACTACCAACTCCATGAAATTGATGAACAAGTCCAAGGTCAAACCCATGTATTGCTACCCAGAGAGAAATCTAGGGTTGTGGTTACTCAAGAACAGAACCTCTTGGACTGCATCAAAGAACAGTAGCAAGATGATAAGAAAATCCAACATCTTGTCAACAGTAAAGGAATCTTGTCTAAGGATAGCTGTATACTATGCTATGGATAAATAGTTGTTCCTAGCTCCTTACAATT
This sequence comes from Vaucheria bursata, assembly GCA_032358265.1. Lineage (NCBI taxonomy): Eukaryota > Xanthophyceae > Vaucheriales > Vaucheriaceae > Vaucheria > Vaucheria bursata. The sequence goes on along the minus strand of JAULBW010021527.1, from coordinate 30,601 downwards.
AAACATTTTAGAGCTTTGTCATGGCTCCCCAACTGCTGACCATAGTGCTATACGCAAGACATTCAAGTATTTATCAAAGGAGTTTTGGTGGTCATGTATGTGTAAAGATGTGCAGTCTTATGTTGAATTATGCCATGTTTGTGCACTTTCAAAGGCTATTCACACAAAGCCTGCTGGACTTTTACACCCTTTGCTCATTCCTCAAAGGCCTTGGTATTCCATCTTCATGGACTTCATAGTTGATCTTCTACCTGTTGATGGAAAGGATTCTATTTTGGCCATTGTGGATTGTATTTCAAAGATGGCTTACTTCATATCTTGTTCCAAATTTATTACTTTGGCTCTGTTAGCAGACCTGTTCTTCTATCATATCATTCAATTATATGGTTTTCCGAATATCATTCTTTCCAATCAGGGATCCATTTTTGTCTTGCAATTTTGGTCTATCCTACTGAAGAACTGTGGTATTTTGCAGAACTTATCTTCAGTATACCGTCCTCAGTTTGACAGACAAATGGAAAGAGAATAAGTTTGGAAATATTGCTTGAAGACTTAATTCATTAACTTTGGACAAACCAACTGGCTTTCAATTCTTCCAATGGCTGAGTTCTGTTACAATTTTCAGTATCTCTTCCATCAACATGAGTCCATTTAGAGCAACTTGTTATTTTGATCCTCTGGTAGGTTGGTCCACCTAAACATATTCATAATTCTCTGTCTACTTTACAACAATATCTCTCTGATCTTTGTGATTGCATTTTGAACCTTCAACAACAATTAACTTGTGCTCAAGAATTGGCTAAGCAGTTTGCAGATAAGAAACAAAGACATTTTGAGTATAAGGAGGGGAAGATGGTCTTTTTGGATCAAAGATTTGTTAAGACTCAGCAACCATCTACTAAGTTAGACTGAAAAAACTTAGTTTGTTTATGATAAAAAAAATAATCCAGTTTTGTACTATTTACGATCACTTCAGACTATGAACAGATTAAATAACGGTTTTCATATTTCACGACTTCATCTAGTGAAGAATTTGTATCCAAAATCCATGCAAGTCCAACTGCCATCTGTCATCCTGGATAGAGCCAATGAGCATTTTTAAATTGAGGATATTTTAGATGAAAAAAAGGTTGGCAAGAAATGAAAATTTTTGGTTTTGTGGAAAGGTTACCCTGTGCAGAGCAAGAGCTGGATGCTCAAAATTTGTTTAATTGCAAACACCTCATCCAGGAATTTAAGAACTGCTTTGTACCTGAATTGGAATCCACAGCTAGAGGGGCATCTGTTAGGAATTAACTGTTAACCGGTTAATCTTATTTTATTCTAGCTGCATCTTTATTTCTGTTAAAGATTCTCAATTCATATTTTTCAGAATTCCGACTGCTGATATCATGTTCTAACTTTAACCAATGGAATTTTGCTACAGCACAATTGCTAATGGCCTGTCACATAACTGAATACTTGTCTGTCTTACATTGCTAGAATTCAGTCAGTAATGTTGTAGTATTTGCTGTATGATTTATTTTTACTATCTATTGTATTACAATTAAGCACTACTATTGATATACTAAGTCAAGTACCTTTAAATTTCACAGCCCATCCCTTCACATTTAATAAATTTTTTTCACATAGAACCAGAACCTCAATCATCCAGTGGTATCTGAGAGCAGTGATATGCATCTGGCTGACTATCAGCTTATACTTGTACAATACACTTCATACTAGCTGTCCGTATTTTTCAAGCACATCAGCATCCTCTTAAGGCATTCTATCTAATAAAAACTAATTTGCTACTCATATGCACTAGTAGCCTTTAGTTCTATTCAAGTTTTATCCTATAACACTTGGACTTCTCTATTCTTCTTGCACATTTTGTTACATGGGTATCTCATTAGCACTGAGCCTGCATTGGGTCTTTCAAGGTTGCCCTGCACACTTGTCTTCAACTTAAAATTCTATTTACATCTGGTCCATACTCAAACTTCAATTATCCCTGAGTCTTTAGCCAAAGTTCAATCCACATGTGGTACTTACCTGATTTTTTCTATTCATAGTGAATCCCAACCTTTGTCACATTCAAATTGGAAACACACCTGATGTTACACTCATACAGGATCCGCATCTGCTATTCCATTTATACTGAGTATATGTCAAACATTATGTTCATGCTGAAAAAGAATATAAATTCGCTTATGTACACATGTATAGAAATTCTTACTTTATTATTCTTTCATAATTAGGTACATGATCACATCACCTCTCGTCATGGATACACCTCCACCTTCCCCCTCCATTCACATTTTAGAAACTTTTCAAATTTGAATTGAGTGCACCCCAATCTTCAGTTGTCTTCTGGATCTATTCCCATGTTCTCAATCATCACTCAGTATACATTCATTCGTGTATTCACAACCATGATTGGCCCTTTCCAACACCTATGCCACCTTTTCTTGGTCTTCTCCTGTTCACAATTCATGACATCACTTAATTCTACATTATCGCTGGAATTTCCTCTAATCATACATTTGTCAGTTTTCCTAGAATATTGGATTTTCCCTGTATCTCTTTTAATATGACGTATTCCTGCCTGAGAAAGTTAATTTTTATGCGATCGTCTTGATGGATGCAGGAGCGGGAGGGTGGGGGGAAGTGTTGGAATCTCGTACATTGCTCCACGTGGTTTCCTCTCATTCTCTATCAATGTTGGTATGCAACTCGTATGTGCTCTTAAACTTTTCAGTTCGTGTTACTTATCATTGCTCTCTTCAACTTAATTAGAAGCACGAAAGTTTGCGATATTTTTATAATCGCAGTCAATGATGATTCGGAAATGAACAAGTTCAATCTTAGTACTTCGCCAGACCTAGCGCATAATTCTTGTAATCAACTCTAAATCTCGTGCTTTAATGGTTAGTAAGTGTCCGGAAATAGACGTTAACTTATAAATTAATTGATCCATCAACTCATCCTGATGGCCGCTGAATATCGCGGCATCGCGCTTCTAATTGGCAATTCAAATTATGACAATCTAGAGAATATTGAAAATGCAAACAATGATGTGTCTACTATGTCGCGTAAATTGGGCACTTGTGGCTATGATATAATTTTGGCAGTGAATAACGAGATTACCGAAATAGTTGGAAAAGTTTTAGAGCTGAAGGAGCGCCTCGCGAAATTTCATTACCTCGAGATCCTTGTGTATTACGCAGGACACGGAATTGTATATAATGAAGAGCATTACATTGTAGGACGACAATTTAACGAAAATGCGGAAGTGTATAATGATGAAATAGCACTTAGGTGTCTTTCAGTGGACAGAGACATAATACAAAGCATCTGTAAAGTTCATCTGGACGAGAAAAAAACTCGTTCTCTCGTCGTTATTCTCGATGCTTGTCGCTCGACGAGTAATCCAAGCGAGAGAGGAAATATGTTACCTGGAGATAGATTACTTGACCCACTCATACCATCCCACCAAGCAAGAATAGGGATATTAGTAGGCTACGCATGTGCTCTTGGGAGGGGAGCACGCGACAGTGGGGATCACGGATTATACACCGGCTGCATCTTAGAGGTAAAGGTTCACATTGTAATCCGACTATTAACAGTCATGAAATTTTTTGTCGACTTTTGCTCCTTCGGTTTGGATGGCAGTAGATCAAAATCTTGAAATTTAATGACGCTGATATATATATGAGTTTTATGGTTGCGTTTGTAATTTCCGTCTGTTAGTATACTGAAGAATATTAATTGAGATATGACTTGAATATTTGACTGTTGCATTTTTCTTCCTAGAATGTGTTTGAACCAGGGAGAAGTGTTCTGGATGCATTATCCAATGCAAATAGACTTGCAGCGAGTAGAACGAACACAGGTCAAACGCCTTTCCTATATGTGAACTATCCAGATTATTTTCATTATCCCTTACTAGAGGTGCTGTACGCATGTCAATAGTTGAACCTGCTTGCTTTTAAACCGAATTGTATAGAGTATTTCCATAAGATTCGATAGTGTGTGCATTTACATTATATTGAATGTACTTTTAAAAAGTTATTTTTGCTCCAAGTACCATTTCTATTGTATTGAATTATTTCAATGCACTTGATGTAAAAATTCTATTTGATATGCATGATATCCTACATATAATCTCAAATGTTCATAACATTAACTTTTACATTTTCTTCATATTGTTCATGTCCTTTCCATTAGATTCCTGATTCTCTTGAGACATTCAGAGCTTTGATTGTCAAGCTTAAGGCTGAAAATAAAGTTGTCCTGGCGGAAAAGTCACGTGAAATTGTAGAGGTTGGAAAATTTAAATGGTGTGTTCAAATAGGGCTTGTTCTTTTGTAAAATTTAGAGCCATTTGAAAACTATTCTTGTTTTTTCTGCTTAAAGTCTATTTATTCTTTATTGTGATACTGCTGCTTTGAATATTTCGAGGAACTTTACAGAAACCCTTTTTTCGAACAGTTTACATACATATTTTAGATAAGTTGCTATAGAATATAGAAATCTTTCGAGTCAAGTCTCTAACAAATCAATAGTTTCCAGTGAATCATATTTTTAGTTTATGAAAATGTAATGCTTTTATATATTATATTCCTTCTTACCTTTGCTACTTAACTTGAATGTATTATCTTTTCTTTACAGCTTCAGCAAACAGTAACTGAGAAGGAAAAGCTTGTTTCGGAGTCAAAGGTGACACAGCCACTGGGTTAGAGAAGTATGATATTATCGTCTGTGTAATTGATGCTAGTAAAAAGATAGAACAAATCACACACTGAGAAGCAGTTGAATTTCCATATGTTAAAATTGCTTATTTTTATCAATAATTCAAGACAGTTCAAGCTGTATTTTGTCAAAATTTATGTCAGCATTTTCATCTCTAATATTTAATGTATAGTTTTTTACTAATAGCGCCCAAGGAACACACTGCATATTTCATATTGTCTGGTAATTCTTTTGATGATTCTTGTCAATATGTACAATTGGTATGAATTTCGACAACTTGCTCTTCAAAATGCCAAGGTAAAGAAAATGATTGGTAACTTTTATGTAAAAATTTTATGCTTGTAAAAAAGTTTGGCTGATGTTGTAATACTAATAAAATATATATTGTCTGTGTTCTATCTTTCTCACTCACACATTAATATTGCTCTTTCTTTCTTTTTCCCTTTTATCGATATCTTATTTCTCACTTGTCAGCTCCATACACTTAGTGGTTCGGAGTGTCAATCTAAGCCTTTTCAATTGTTTTACGATATGAATACTTCCCAATACATATTCTACACTCTTAGGACTCAAGCATTTTCTGATGAACGATAACATTGAGAGTTATTTAATGAATATTGCATAATACTGAAACTGCATTTTTGAAACTAGTGTTTTTATGTACATCTTATCAGCTTGAAGACAAAATGAGATACCAAAAAGTGGAATCAAATCAATGCATTCTTGAGAGTGACGCAACAACTAAACAGGTACCTGATGCCTATCTGTTTTTCATACATTTATGACTGATTGTATTTTTCACAAACGATAACAGCAAAACTTCTTAGGGCTATATTCTGTACTTCGTGAGTATGTCGATTTTGGATCTATATCTTTCTATTAGCTCGTTGAATATTTTGTACCATTTGCATATGTATCTTGTAATATGAATTGCCATGCATGACATTGAAAATGGTCTGAACATGAATGTTCCCAATTTGACCTCAAAAAATAAGCCAATCAATTTATCAGCATTAGGAGATGTAAATATCAACAAACATATTAAATTGCTGATGTACTGTCTGTCTATATTAATACTCTAATATGTTTTTAAGTTTCTGCAAGAGCTTTCTCTTCAAAAGAGCAAAATAGCAGCCATCAAAGCTGAACTAGATAGGCGAGATATGGAGTCTACTACGAATGGACGAGATATGGAATTTACTATGGTATGTCAAAACATATTTTAACTGCATTTTTTACTACCTGAAAATTCTATGATTGACTTAGAAATTAGTGTCTAATGTACAACTCTTTCCGGGAGGCATAGTTATAGTTAGTCATATTTACTAATAAATGTTTCTTGGCTCTCGAAAAAACATAAACCATCTAATGTTGTACTCTAGTGGTTGTATTTTAATTGAAGAAAGGTGCTGAAACTGCCGAGCCTCATGAAATTGATGGCATTATTAAAAACCAGTTTGAACAGAATCCCAAGGTTCAAAATTTGACTATATATATGATTTTGCGTTGCTACCAAATTCTGTCATACGTACTATGCCAAGTGTATCATATTCGCTTCTTTTTAGCCTCATTCGAAGAAGTTACAGCATTGATGTTAATATGAATGGAAATGCCAAATGAGGATTTAGGATACCTACTGCTTTACACTTTAGGATTTTATCCTTTTCCACAATATTTTGAAAATATTATATAAAATTTATTTGAACCAATTGGTCAATTAAACTGTTGATTTTTCATATGAATTAAGTTGCAAAATCCTGATGTTCATGGTGATAACTGTTTACTAACCAGAGTAAATGATATTGTGGTTAAATTTAGAAGGCATTTTTTTAAATTAAATTCATGCGAGGATCGGCTGTATTCATTTTTCAAGCTCTTTGTTTATATAAATTTGAGTTTTTTAGATATTTCCTCGTGTCAACTGCAGGGAAGAAGCTACGCTACATATGTAGCATTTTATCTTTTGGTGGCAAATACGAGTATTTCTGCCTGTGCCTATTTTCATGGCCAAATTCGTGCCTCGCTTGGAAAAATTGATATTACTTGGATCGAAGTCTTCTATTCACCTTTGATGTACGCTTTCATACCGAGGATCGCTTTCGGTAAATGGATAAAAGGTACTTGGAAATCCTTTTATGTCTATCTTTTAAATGTAATTAACCATTCATTCTTCTATCACAGGGCCAGATGAAGAACTTTGTTTCGCTATATTAGTGCTACTGGGTGATTTCATTGTATCCTACTTTTATGGTCCATTAGTTCTTGTTTTAGTGCTATGTTTTTGTAATGCTTGTGCACTATGTGTTAAAAGAGGCAAATCTCTCGTTAGTTCTGCAAACTTCATCTGTATTGCTGCTGTTTTTTCTCCTCCATTAGCAGTGCTCTTGAAAAAAGGTAATTTTTTTTTCGTGTTTTATAATTGGATAAATAGCTTTGCCAAATATTTTTATGTCGCAGGCTTTAGTGAAGATTTTATGATCAACTGTCTGTTCACATTAGGCTACTTTCCAGGTGTTATTCATGCTTTTAGTATTGTATTGAAAAAATAAATTACAGGACTTTTTATCCAGATAATATATACTTTTGCTTCTGTTAACGATGCCCAAGTTTAACATTTGCTTGTCCATAAATAAACTTGATGTGTTGCGAGTGTGCGGATTGATTTTTCAACTTTTTTGCTGTACATGAAACATGACCACAGGTGATGAACTGCTTTTGGTGACTTCATTTTTCTCTAGCACCGATAATTTTGTTAGCTTTCACTTGAGAATTTTCAATCATGTAGATTTACAGCTACTGAAAATTTGTAAGCTATATGAAATGTCTAGCATGTGATTCATTTATATAACCTAATAAAAGTCGTTATCAGCAAAAACTTCTAATATGTTATAGCACACTTTTTGTTATATACCTTTTAGTGGTCCAAAACTTTATGTATTCATACCGTCACTAGGGTGCAAGTCCTATGATGCATAACTTTACCACATTATATCGAATCAGATCTGAGTGTATCTTATGATTTCTTAGTACCTTTTAGTTCAAGTTTGCATTATACTTTCATTCTTATTTTGAAGATGATGTCAATTACTGCATATTCAATTCTAGCAACTTTGCAGTTCAACTTAATTATCCATATGCTCATATTAACTGCCACTTGTCCACACGCTCTTTGATACTAGATATTTCTTAATTATCACCATTGCTTAATGAGTGTGATATTTCGACTGAAAATTGTGCCACATTGCAACGAAAATAAATGAACTAGCTTGAAATGCTCATCAATTTTTCATTGATGCGACATGTCTTTCTGTTATCTAGATGAACTGAAATTAGCAGCTGTAATATTGGATCAAACTATTAAATGTGAACAAGTAAATATCTCAATTATATGATTTTAGGTTGATAAAAAAAATTAGCAATTTCTATGCCCAAAGAGTTTCTGAAGCATATCAATACAAGAGATAAATATACAAATTCTTCATTTGTGCAATAGTTCATTGTTCTGTAACTCAAAGAAGAGCACATCTGAATCAATTCTTTTTCTTAGCTATGTCTATATTCACTATTGAGTCTTTATAGAAGCTTAATAACAATAAGCTTGATCACAGAATAGATTATAATACAGGCATGTACTGCACTATCATTCCATACTATAATTTTTTACTCAAACTGGAATAATTGACATTAATATTGATAAAAATTCCACTGATAACATGACTACTACGGTGTAATTACATGACTACTAAATATCTCAAGTGTTCATTGGAAAACTTTGCAAATATATTTATTTGAATGAAAATCTAAATCTGAATAAGCAGGTGTAAAGTGTAGGGTGAGCCATTATCTCACTTTTAAACAGCCTGACTAACAACCAACTTGTTCAGAAGCATTGAAAATATACTTTTTCTTATCATTTCTCTGTTGCACAGAGGTAATAAATAATAGTACATTGTCCTCCTTCATTAACCTTGATTTGTGTTTAATTAGAAAAAAATAGCAAAATACATAGCCTTACAACTTTACTTTGAAATTTTAGTGTAATTATTATGAGTCAGCATCAATAAACTATCTGCCATCAAATGCAGTTTACCACTGCCAAATCAACTATAAAGAATATGTTCTCTTCAACTCAGCAAATAATGAATAAAATTCAGTCCAATACTTCAAAAGAAATTTCATTCATGTTGACAACATCTTTCTAGTGCTTGAAATTATTATTTACTGTTCTGTAAAACCACTAAAGTGTCAAATGATTGCTACAAAGTGAATAAACACATAAGTCTTGTAATTAAAAACTATCAAAGAATAAATTATCAAATTACTATCAGAAACTGGCATAGACATTTTTCCTTTAATAGTGCTGTAGTAAGTATTCAAAATAAAGGAAATAGTCAAATCAATCCTTGATAGATGTTAGGCAAGATGATTTACAAAACAAATTACTTGCAGTTGTTCTTATTGCAGTTGCATATGCTAAAACAGAATATTTTACATAAATACTGATAAATTTTATTTTCTGACTTACTAGCCATAATCATACTGTAAATATTGTCTGAGATATCTGAAATGTAAAGCACATGCATTGTTTTGTTGCAATCCAAAAATAATAAAAAAACATCGGTCTTAAATGGTTGGTTAGCAGTTCTATTATTAATTTATAAAACTCTAGTTGATTAATTGCTATTGTCAAAAATTGAATTCCTATTCACCATAGTACTATACTGTTAAAGCCTAGTAAAATTTCTAGAGTGCAAAATTTTTTCAACCTCAGTAAAGAAACTAAATTTAATAGCAGACAACATTTGAGTACTAGACTCTTTCAGCTGGTAGAATGGCTATATTTTTGTTTCTTTTAAATCTCATTTAGAATTGTATTCTCTTTGTTTTCTGAACTTCACAAGAATATATAATCATACATGAAACTTGGATACATGCCACATCATTTGAAATTGGGTGCTATTTAGGTTATTTTTAGCTATATCTGATTAAATATAAATGTAAGGACATATGCAATGTTGCAACTAATCTGATGCAATTCTAGATTTCATTTACTATATCTATTCAGATATTTTCAATAGAGTTCATGGTCAAATGCATTGTCATTGATAGTTACCAATTAAGTCTCTGCAGTAACTAAAAAAACTAATCTGAGAAGACCGCTAAATCAGTGTTATATCCAACAATTTGAAGCTGAATTTGGTGCAGTAAGACTTTTAACTTATTTGTTATAAGTTTTGTTAAATTAAATGCTAATTCTTCACAAAAGTTTTAGTACATATCATACAGTAATTCAAAAATGAAATTCATTCTGTAGCTTGTACTCCAAGTAAATATTGTCAATGCCAAATATACATTTGAACTCTAAAGCAGCTAAAAATCGCCTTCATCACTGTTGTCATTCTGTCCAGGAGTAACATCCCTTACCTGATACCAGTACCAAAAAAAGTATAAACTATATAAATGAAAATAGCATTCACATTGTCAGGAACTGGTTGATTGAACGTGTTGAAGGGAAAAAGTCAGTGCTAATCCGGCAAGAATATACACAGAACAAGGACAAAACTCCAAATATCCGCAAAGAATTTTAGCACAAAACAAGAAAAGATCAATAGGAAACACGTATTATTTAATGTTGCTGTTTCTGCCACTGAGCGGAAACAACACAATACAAAATAAACTACACAAATTAAGTCAAATTTTCCTAGCACCCGGACTACTACTGCTACTATTATTGATGTAGTACTAATTGCGAATATTTACTACAAAACATACAATGCATTTGTCCCAGTACTGGGAAAGTTAAGAACCGTTGCTTGATTCAAACCCGTGCAATTATATCTACTCAAGTCCTAACACACATCATGCAACTTGTCCATTTTCACATTGATTGAAGCTGTATGTTTGATGGCTGTATAAAAAACAATGTTTGATGGTATAACTTCTATCTATAAGATTCAAATTAAAAATGTCAAAAATACAATGCACAAAAAAATGTAAAAAAAGATGAAAATGCATTATTACACAGAAATAACATAAATTTGTATGAAAATCATTGAAAATGTAACTTGAAGAATGTTTTTTAGGAGGTAGAACATCAGTTCAAACTGTGCTAAAAATTTGACGTTTCTAAAAATGAGCATTCTTTAAATTCTTGATTTTCAGAAAATTAAATAGTGCAATTGTCATCATTGCCGACTATTTATCAATAGTCATTAAGGCACTGTGAGGTCTGGGGAAGTGGTTATGAATTCCACCAAACACCGATAAAACATCCTGAACTGCTTGGATTTACCCATTTGCCTGCGGGTTTGAAAGTATTTCTGAATCATTAATCTGTAGCATGTTGCAATCAAAACGATAAAATGTAACTGTAAGGCAGTTACAAAATGGAATTGTGAAAGAATCACTTTAACAAATTTTGTCCAAATTCAGGTCATTACAAAGTAGGAATTGGTTAATAACTTACAACACACATAGATGTATACAAAAAAAGTATTCAGCATGAACTTAATCTCAATTCCAAGTCAATGGTCTCTAGCCAACGTTTATGTTCAATCATAGCGCTACCCCTGAATTTGCAATTCAAATCGCGACGTGCCAATTTATTAAAACACTGAATTAGCGATATCTTTTGACCCACTCTATCGAATTACGTATTTATCTGTTGAAATTAAAACTCAAGCTATGAATTTTGAGAAGTTTATTATTAGTATTACTGGTATAAGTGAGCTTTACTTTTGGAAATTTTATTTGTACATTTTTTCTTTGAAATTTGCACTAAAAAGGCCATAACTTTTGACTCTTAATACCAAATAACGTTGTTAGGTATGATTGCTAGAGCTAAGTATTACTTTAAAATGTTGATTAAGTTTTGAACCTTTGATTTATTTGTTGCTTTTGAGTAAATATGTTTTAATTAAAAAATATCATAGGAGGCGGCGCTGGTACGCTGCTCTTTAACATGTGTTCTATGGAACAGAACTTTGCGTTTCTTCTTGAAATATGCTAATGGAGTACTTACTAACCTTTTATTAGCCCTAAGTTGCTCATTGGGTGTAAAAATTTGATCTTTATTTTTAATGATGATGCATGTTTAAAAGTGTTTTTTTAGGATGAATTAAAAAGCAGCTAGTGCTATCTTTGGGTATATTCAATTTATAAATTAGCATTATTTCTGTGTTTTACTCTTATTTATGTAAATTACTTCATATAAATCGATCCAGTTGCAAATACGACTACATGGCTAGTTTCAAAATTTCAATTTTTACAAGTTTGACTAACAATATTTTATTGAAAGCAGACCTCTACAGCATCATAGAATCATATATCACATAGCACAACTGTTAGATTTGCTGTAACTAATATTGACTAGATTTGATTATGCAAGGAATATTGTAGATTTGAAATGTGGTCGGAAAACACTTCTAATGATGCAAGTTGCAGCTTTTACGTTACGTTGCAACACCACGTATTATATTTATCCTTGCGTCTTGTTTTTTCCATGCATCTTTTCTTGTACTTTTATATTCTTTTGTGGATCCTTGTGAAGTTATACATTGTTGATTCAAGTCTTAGGAACAATAAGAATTGTATTTATATGTAGTTGCAAGTCATCAAAACTCAAATGGCAGCTGAAATAAGAAATTAAAAACCTTAAAGCAAGAACAAAATATGATAAGAGACAGCTGGTTATGATGGCCTTGTTTGATTAAATTGTTCCCAAAGAGGAAATTTATCTGATCCTGGTTAGCCAATGTTTTAAATTAGTAACACTAATAAGTAAATATATTGTTCATGCTTTTGATCCATTTTCATAAATCTAAATTTTTTGATACAAAATTTCAATATATTTTTATTAATACATCACTTTATGGACCTGTATTTCAAAATCAAATAGGCTTTTTAGGCTGCAATAATAACGGATAACACAATTCAATTTTACACGCAATCTTCGCATATTACTTATTGAAATTCTCACACAAAAGCAGCAAAACCTTCAAGAAAATATTGTTTTCATACTTCTTTTTATTCTTTTCAATCGAATTCTTGATCAAGTGAATAAAATCACATGAATTGACAAGTACGGGTAACACTGAGTATAAAAGTGGATTGCAGTTTTTCCATGACAACATTTCATCTACTTTCATAAGAAATTCTTTATATCACATCAGAGATGATGGATTTAAATTATTCAGTGTGCATTTCTTAGCATCAATAATTCCATTTACAATAAATTTGTAAAAAGCGAATTATAAGTAAACAGCAGTAAAAAACGAAAGCATCTTTGGGCTAAAATCGAATAAAATTAATAACAAATAATTTCTGCTGGATTACTTGGGAGTTAAACCCTCTAAAAAAGGCTTTGAAAATTCTAAGTTATATTTTTTTCTAAATCTGTCTTCCTTGCAACAGAAATTCATTCCAAAGGTTTTCAGGCATTTTCCTAGAAATAGAAAAGGTGAAAAATCAAAGAATTTCAAATGTAAAACTAAATGTGAACACTCATAAAAGATTATTTGAATTAAGATTCTGATGGTATTTGGAATCACAAATGATACGCAGCATATATAAAAACTATTCTAAGAAAAATAATGCTCTCTTATCACTGTTTTCCCTGAAAGATTTTTGAGCATATTTAGGTAAACTTCTCAAAATTGCATTTGCAAAATATATACCAAAAAAAGAGACTTTTGCGATATATTTAAAAATACTATAAAATGTGGGATTCCTGCCAAAAATCCATTGGTTTTTTGAGAATTTTATTCGATTAAATCATAGTTCAGATTTCATCCTGCATTGCCATCATGGTAGACAGGATTAATAATTTTTTGAAATTCAAGTCTTTTTGAAGAACTGTACCAAAATTCGGGAAAGAATTCTAATCCAATGTTTTACTGTTTCAAATTGCCAAGAAGACAAATTCAAAAAATAAACGCCAACGTACTACCTTATTTTAAAACCTATTTTTCAATACCGAATTTCTAAGCTTTTTAAGGCCTGTAAAAAATTTCAAGAACTTGAGATACATTCATGTGTAGTATACCTTTATAATTGCTTGTCGAATATCTTCCACCGGTAAACGGTGGTGCAAATTTTGCATTTCTTCAAAATATTTACAAATTAACAATCCCACTGGTGTGCAAAACATAAAATTTTCATTCGAATCGGAGATAAGGTTATTAGCATCATATTTTGTTGAGCCCCCCTCCTGTACAATGACATCATCAAAATCTTTCTTGTCTTCCTCTGCTATGCCACTCTGAGTATTTCAAATAAAATCACTTTTTTATGTATATTTTTGTTTAAAACTTTACTTTTAATCGAAATATTTAGACAGCTAAATTTCAATGCTCAAATATAGCAAAAATTAATTAAATATATATATGCAAATACTAAACTTTTCTTGTTCAAAACATTTGCCTTACATTTAGTAATGATAAGAAAATATAAAGTCAATAAAGTTAAGCTAAGAATAAAAGAAAAAATGGTTTTTATAATAAAACCTAAAAAGAACATAAATAACGAGCAAATTTGAATTAATGAAAGAGTATAAGCTCCACTTGTCCAGTATTAATGAAATTAGATTGAAAACTTGAGCAAATCAAATGCAACAAATTTTTATAAAAGCATATTTTATAATATAACTTAATATTTGAAGTGTATTTATTTGCTGTCAAATATAAGCGCAATTTAATTTTCATATGCAAAAAAAATTTAATTTTGTGATGCAATAGTTGAAAGGTATATTTTCGAACAATTTCATTTATTGGAGATCTTGGTGATTGATTTTCTTGCTTACTGTGTAAAATAAAGCATTAATAGGTTCTGGTACAACATGATTTTTTTAGACAATCTCTTAAAATTTTACAGTGAAACTCTCAGGACTGACACCTTAATAGGCTGGACAGCTGCTAAGAAGACGACTTCCCTCTTGAATTATCTTTGTCCCTTGTTTATTCGGACAACTTCTCAAGTTTGACATTTGAGCACTTGACAGTAAAATATCCAACTTAGGAGATTTCACTTGATAATAAAGTGTCCAACTTGGAAGGTTTTACTGTATAATTGTATTTTGCTACAACCTAACTGGTTGATAGACAGTTTTCATATAATATTTCATGAGTGAATAAAAACCTGATTGTCTATGTCCAAGCTCTCTGTAAAAGGCTCAACAAAATCTCTCACTAATGTCATAATAGCTAAGCAAGTTTGTTCTTCTGACAACCTCTTTTTCTCATTTTCAACCAGTTCTCTAATTCTAAATTCCAAGTTTTCAAGAAATCCATCACGTTCTGCACTCGATTTACTAACAGATTGCTCTAGAACATTTGTTCGATTCAGCCCGCAAGAATATATTCCTTTCACATTGCCACTAACAAGGCAGGTCTTACCTGTTCGAGTCAAGTAAACTCTTCCATTTTGAACCAGTCGCTTTGGAGCAAACACTCCTCGATACTTTCTGTTGGCTAGAATTTCACCCCCAAAATTTAAATTTTCAGGTACTTTTTTAACATTTCCCCGGTACAATGTACCCAAGCCACTGCGTTCATTGCTACAAAAATAACCATGATAGTGGGATTTGTCGGGCAAAGTTAATGCTCCTTTGCCGGATTTTTGCCCGTAATGCCAATCTCCGTAATATTGTTGACTAGTTGCAAGTTCGAATCCCCCTGCGCCGTGTAAAACACCATTTTTCCAGTATCCCTTCTGAATTTTTCCCTCTGAATTGACACATTTCCCCTTGTTATTATCTAGTAGTCCATCAAAAAAAGTACCCTTGATGAGTTTTCCATTCGGTTCGGTATATACCCCCCCTCCGCAGATTTTGCCATTCTTCATTTCACCTAAAATTTAATACAGAAGAATTTATAAATTAATTGCTTCAAGACTGGCATAATTCAATGCAAATTTAAAGAAAGAGTGCTAGAAAGAGGAGTAAGAAACGCAAGTAACAGCTGCTATACAGATCAGAGTGTTGAATGACTTTATTCTTCTTTGGCCTTTCAGATATTATTCTGGAATAAGACCGTAAATAAAAATTAACTCATTACGAGATGAAAAGTAATGAAAATTCGCATTTGTTGTCCTTTAAAAAATTTCTGTAATTTTAAGGCTTATTTTACACTAGCTCCAAAAAAATACCTTGGGCTAGTTAACACCAGTCGAATAGTATTCATACAGACGAGAGGTTGTAAAATTACAAAGGATTCATTTAAACCATTCAATCAAACCTTCAAAGGTTTTTGGTATTCTATTACATACTAGTATATTGATGCAGACTAGTAAAGATTACAATGCAGTATACTAACCATTATCGAATATGTAGTTACCAAACAAACTTTTAGAACAATGTCAACATCTCTTTTTGAACTACTACTAATGCCTTGTAAAAGTAATGTATTTTTCAAAATATATAGAATTTTTCAATATTATTACGTTATAGTGAATTTCCTCTTTAACTACTATCAATCCGCCTATATCAAAATAATAGTATAAACATAAATATTACAAAAAAATCATACTACATGCATTTTCTTTCTTGAGTTGTCACTGATACTCGCTATTGAGATGACATATTCTATCAGAGCGCACGAATCGATGTTTTTAAAAAGTTAGGAAAAAAATTCACTCAGAATGTAATTTGAAAAACTATATATTTTTCCTTCTTTGATATCAAATTATTCTAAAATTAAGAAGCTCATAATCAATCTTCGTGTACCAGTGTCATCTCAAGGTATAGAGGTCTACAGAATAATTTTTGTCAAATGATTGAAAGTTTTTTTCTTACCTACATATTTCGCTCCATCAGCAAAATCAACATTTACATGACCGTTCAATACCCCCACTGCATAAGGATTCAATTTCGAAATTGCACAATCTGATTGGACCCCGTATAATCCAGAAATACGAGTACCATCCGCTCGATGCTCAAAACCTTCCCCCCGTAGAGTACCATTTTCAAATTTGCCCCTTAATATCCCTCTTTCTGAATACAAAGTACCCAAACCGGTCTTTTTTCCTTCAAAAAATTGTCCGACATAAAAGGAAAATTTGTCGCCTGCGAACGGTAATTCATGATAAAATTTATCGACTTTAACTGAATCTTCAACTTCATCAACCAAAAAACCATTTCTCTTAGTACTTGCATTTGCTGAAGCAGACAAAGCAAAACTGACTGGATTAGAAGGATAAAAAAAAGCTGTTTCAAAAAAATTTGAAATACTTTCAATATCTAAATTTCTCGGAACCACTGTATATTGCCCAAACCCATGGGATAATCGACAGAGTTGAACTGTTCGCATGTTGACCTGTAAAAAAACTGGAATTATATCACATTTGCAACAACAGATAAAGCTTAAATATTTTTATCGGCTGGCAACGTGCCTTTTCAGATTATTTCGTTGTATCAATCATACTTGTAAAATAAAAACTGTTTCATGATAAGGCAATCGCAAAAATGGTGAGTTTTCTGCTTAAATCGATGAATTTCAACTAGGACATCTCAAACTTGCAAGTACTGAATACATTTTATTACAAACTCGATGAATTCAAAATTACAAAACACATTATAATTGAGTTTAGGCAAGCTAAGCCACAAATAAATTGATTTTTTGGGATTGAGAATCCTCCTATACTGCATTTACAGCCCTCAATGGAGATATAATTAGAGTTAAATGTTTCATGGAGTGCAATCTTGGAAAATTTTTATTCGATTTAAACTCAGAACAGAAATTAAATGAAAGCTATACATTAGAATTCATCATTTACATTCAGATAGTTTTCTAGTAGAATGAAAATAGAGGAGCAAAATCACCGAACTGTCAATTTAACTTGTGAACTATCTTTGTAGCCCAAATTATTGGCAAAAACATGTAATTTTATATATTTGAATCAATATCATTTAAACTATTTTTAAGAAATCAATTTGATTGGTTAAAATAAGATTATTCTACTATTGAAATGTTTCCAAACGAGCACCAGATAAAATTTTAGAATACTTTAACACAAACAGATTGTTTAACAAGCTTTTACAGATGCAACTTTTAATTCTTATGTGCATACTGCGAAATGAAGGAAATGAGTTAAAGAATTTTGAACTTATAATCCTTGATTAAAAATAATCAACCCTGAAAAACTTGCTATTTCAAAAAAAGCTCGAAAAGCAGATTTCAAATAATATACATATATTTTTTATAAGATTAGTTCAACATAAAAGCTACAAATCTGATGAAGTGCGTACCTGTAAAGGAGTACAGTTCAATTCGAACTGTATCAAATCATCTGGGAATTTACTCCGACCTGCCCAAGCTTTTGTTGGCCCGTTGCCGACTGAAAGTTTAATTCCTAGCCAATCTTGCTTATAAAGTGCAGCTTTTTCATACTTTTTACCCATTTGACCCTCAAAAGTGATATAGTATGAGCAGCTGCCAAGTGTCTCATTGACAAGCCCTTGTTCAAATGATATATTTATATTTTCATGGTCCTGATGGATTCGCATTATTGTTTCTTTTGCAGCCTATAAAATAATAATTTTACATTAAATAAAGAAATATTTAAAGTAATCCTTCAAAATCATTCTCCCTCTAATAGAACAACCTCTCTAAACTTATCCTGCCCGTACTGTCCTGACTCAACTACAGTGACTTAAATCCATTTAAATTATCACTGAATGTTCGGTACCAAGGCAATTAATTTAGAGGGATTCTATAGCAATTACAAGCAGAGTTTTTTTATAATCTTTTATTGTTCATTTAAACCAATAAAAATCTTGAAAAGGTGTTCTTAAAATATGCTTCTTTTGTTATCCTACATGTTTATGAGCCAATTTCAAAAGGTAGCAAAGGCAGAAATTCCATGCCAAGCTGGAAATATTTCATCATGTCAATTTAAAGCTGACAAAAAATTATTCTACCTTCAAACAGTTATTCTATTGTAATTGAAAAAAAATGAAAAAAGCATGATTTGATTGATTTAAATTGACAATGCCATAAAAAAAATTAGCCATAGACTACCAATGCTGCAGAAGCTGATACAGTATCATATACAAATATCAAACTTGAGCCTTCTAGAACAAGAAAAATTTCTACGGATATGATGCTGGATGCCAGTTACCAATTCTCCATCTCTTGTGTTCTATCCAGCTATGTATTTTTTCATATTATTCAATGCACATAAATATATGTATTGCACCAGAAAAAATGTCAAAATGATATAGACATAGAACAAGCAAACCAAACAGTTTGAGCTGTAATAAAAAAAAGACTTACTTGAAGACATGTAGCAACTTCATCTTTCTTCGTTACAATGCTATCGTAAAAATACTCTCTAGCTCTTTTTTTCTGTTTTTCAGTAGTGCCCTTGTTAACAGATGAAACTCGTGACAATTGCTTGTCAAACACCTCCATCTGTACAGTGAGTTCCTTGACAAGCATTAGTGCTGCATTTAATTCATCATTGTCTTCCATCAAACCATACAAAAGCCAAATTCTAAGATCGTCAGTGGTAACTTTGAAGATTTGGTTATCAGTTCTGATAGAAGGACAAATATTAAAAGGATTTGTTTGTCCGTATGTGCGCTTATCACCAATTTGTGAACTGTAATATTGTTCCTAAAATATACTTTGAAGCTTGTTTACATTTTCAATATTATTCTAAAATTGGACCTCGTAAAATATCCTCAATTTGAAGCAAAAAGTCACAATGGTTTACTTACATCCATTCAAATATTCTTTTTACTAGATAGAAATATATTGTTATTAAAACCTTTTTTTCTGAAATGTTAAGAAAAGAGGAAATTGTTTTATTTTCAATTTTAGAAACGCTATTGTGGCAAAGATATTCTTGGATGTCAACATTCATATTCTGGACAAAAAATTAGGTTAGAGGCATAAATTTACGTATATAGTTGAAAAATATTTTGTTTGATAAAAAGTGTAATGAAGTAAGTATGAACTTGTATTGTCATGCTTGATATGCACCTGAGAGGGGTACCCAGTAGCATGAGACGAGTTGAACCTTTATAATGTAGATTCGTGGCATCATCTACAACATCTCGCTTTTCCTTTGATATGATTACATATTCCCAAGGCAATGACTTGCACAGTACTTGCGCATCGTCTAAAGTTATGACTTCTGCAGTAGGAACTTCTAGTAAGTGTACCGCGCTAACATTTAAAGGGCATCTTGACGAGATAGATTTTATGATCTCAGCTGTAAGATTAAGTCGTTCGATTTCCCATGTGCATTCAGAAGGAACTTGACCATCATCGTCCACGCACTTTAGCGTGATAAGCTCTTTCCACTGTTTCTGTCTGCGCTTCTCCTCAAGTTCTAAAATTCTCATTGTGGCATTCGGCGTATTCACTTTAGTCCTAGTTGTTTCGATTGTACTCTCGAGATCAGCATACTCATTCTCTACCGCTATCTCGTACATCTTAAGTGGTGAAGTAAACGCCTGTATTTGTAAATTGGTGACATTGCCATAACTGCCACTCCAATATGTTCAAAATCAATTAATATAACGCCTACTGATTAATATTCGAGAAATTATTTCTCATGAAGAATATAATTTTATCTAATGTGTGCATGAAGACTTTTGACCAATAGGATCGACACATATTTGTAAAATGGCTTTTGATAAGACAAACCGAAAAAAGTGCCTATTGATGCCTATTTGATATTTTAATTCAAACATGTGTTAAACGAAAAAAATGTTACATATCATATAGTAAAGTTTACTCAGGTTCTACCTCTTGAGCAGGAGAGCGAAAGGGGGTGACATCTGAGTATTTAGTGAACGTGTACACGCTTGCAGAAATTCTACAGAAAATGATTCACATCCTGGATTAATGCAATTTAGTAACAGTAACGTTAACTATAGTTGTTACCATGATGTCACTGTTTCTGGACATGTTACTGAAATGTTGCTAATACGACGTTGCTGTTACTAGAGAGCATTCTAATCACTATGTTAAATTAACTTTTTAATACAAAGGAACATTGTATTAATCCAAGGTGTAATATTATTACATTTTTGACAAATTGTTCTGTTTGACATTATCTATGTTCATTGAAACCGCATTACTATTACATATGGCCATTCTAATAATTTTCTCTTCAATTCAAAATTTTAATAAGTTGCACTCTGAGTTATCAAACTAAAGTTCAGATTGCTGTTTAATTGGTATTGACTCGGACATAAGAATTGGTACATTTCGGCACTGGTTTTTTAGTTCATTATCACTAAAGTTGAACTGGACTAATATAAAACTTTTCATACAAATAATCACTAAATCCATTAAAAAAATGAATTGCAAAGCACTACAAGCAGAATTATCACACATTTTATTCAACAGAATAAATATCTTTGCAAACAGAAGGAAGGGAGATTGATTCTCCCATATTTCTTATGATTCTCTTCCAAACTCAGCTCATAGAAGTTATCCATGCCTCAATAGCAGGAATGCTCACTATCTTTTTATACAGGGCATCAAGTCTAGGATAAAGACTCAATATAGTATCATCAACCACTCCAATTTTCTTATCATCGTAAAGCTGGCTAAATAGACAAATGTCCCCTACCAGAGGACTGGCGACATCACCAGCATACACCCCATCAGCTGTTGTGATGAACTTGTTGTAAAGAGCCTCATAGCTAGCTAAACGAGAAGGTTGATTGGCAACGTAAGCAGTTCTAGCCTCTTCAGCTTTTTCTTTCGGTGCAAAGGCAACAGAAACCCAGGATGTTCGCCAATCTAAGACTTCATCAGCAATAGCTTCCTAAAAAGTAAATAAACAATATAATGGACAACTTTTACTTAAAGCGAAATGGTCATATTGTGCCAAGTTTAAATGATCGAAGCTAATGAGCAATCTGAACAAATTTATTACATTCGATGTAAACTGCACATATTTTTAAGCAAAATAATACAGTTTTAAAGGATTATTATCCCAATATAAGATTCGTATTAAAAGTATAGACCTTCTTGGATTACCCTAGTCTGAATCTTTCATAATAAAATCAAAGCAATTCATACATGGAATTTGAACAAAAACTGCTTGTCTCCTTGCAATGTTCAAAAGCTGGGATGTAAAAGGAGATAATCATACTACATAGGCACTAGTTCCTTCAAATAGTGATAACATTAGTCAAGTTGCTGGTCAGATTATTTGAAAATATGTTTAGATAGATTATTTTACTACCTGCCAATAGATTGAAGTTTTGTACAGGCACAGCTGTTAAAACTGGAAAAACTATTAATTTAACCCCTAATAGAATAGATGAGGATTTCAATTAATCCTTGAAATAGTATATATTTATATTTTAAGACAAAGATAGTACATAGAAGTTTTAATAGCCCCCAGACATTTGTCGAACCACATTAGTCTGAATAAAATAAATTTGACTTTAAACTTTTAATTGCATGAATACATAATAAAAATTTGTAAATGGAAAATTTAGAAATTAATTCACTAGCTCATATACCTGCATGAAGTTCTTGTACGGATCGTCATTTGATAAACCACCAGCACTACAGATATAATTTATTGTCGGGATTGTGTGAAAAAGTTTCACGTCGTCGATAGTAACCACGGGAACATGACCAAAAGGAGTTATTTTAAGAATCTCTTTCTTCTTCTCGGGCCATTCAGACATCGGGAACAAATCTTCCTCGAAAGGAATTCCTGAATATTGGCGCACAGTATGTAATCATAATCTGAAATAAACTTATATGTTAAAAGTATTCTAAGTACCGTGTGCCAGTAAGAAGAAACGAATAATGCCACCCCTACCACAAATAGCACCTGTCTGAAAGTAACTTAAGACGATCTTGCTGCTCTTAATCTTATCCATATTTGAAAATTCTAGAAGCCTGCATGAATGTTAGAACGTATCGTCTATGCCATGAGAACAAACGAATAAACTTTAGATCTCTGTAATAAATGCATGGCGTACCTGGCGAGGATTGATTATTTAACTGATGCCTTTGTGGTGTTTTTGGAAATTGATTTGATAGAGAATGAGATAATTTTCAAAGTATATTGAAGATTCAACAGGGTTATAATAGTACTTCGTGATACAAAGTATAGACATGAATTCAAATGAAACGATCGATTTGAATTTATTTGCCTCTTTTTTATACGTCATATTGTACAAAAAAAGACATAATCAACTAAACGAGGACGAAAACCTAGACACGTGGGGTACGGGTTATCGGCCCCTTATTTTTTGATTGCGGTGTAATGTTAATTACTCCGAAAAAAGGCGATTTTTGTTCCAACAATTCCTTTCAGCAATTTTAAAATTTCACTTTTAAAACTAGAAATTTTGGCAACGAAATAATCATGAGATGCTTTCTTGGCAAAAATAACATATTCAAAGCGAAGTTAATAATGGAGCATCTAGAACTTGAAATTTATTGCAATATGTCAAATGGGCAAAATGCACATTGAAGAATTAAGGTAAGTTGATTGGATGATTTTTCATTTCTATTCCTTTAACAGCAGAGCTTATTTTTCAATACGACGTTCTAGTGTGGTTTTCTAGATGCAGTTCTGTATTAATGACCTTAGTCCAGAGTGGTTGACAAATAGCTGCTTTATCAAAAGCTGCAGCAATTTAATAAATAAGCATCATTGAAAAAATTATACAATGCCAAAGTAGCTATTAGTTTTTCATGTATTTTGGCAACTTACATTGGAGCATTCATGCATAAATACCTAATGGCTAATGTGTTCTACCAGTTAAACTTATTCAAGTTATTAGTATAACAATCATAGATGTTTTGTCAAAACATGTTTAATGACTTTATACTCAGAGAGTGATATGTATGTTGAGCAGAAAATATTTGAGTATAACAATTTATGTCGCAATTTTGAATTTATGTGCTTACTGTTAGGAGTTAACCTCTAAGGGAGTTAATTCTATTCTGTAGCTGCGGTACATTTCTTCTAATGCTATATTGAAGTTTTAGTTCTGACTATGAGAACAACTTTCCGTTTGAATTATAAGAACAAGTTTCAGTAAGTGGTATTTTGTTGTGTTGATGAAGTTATCTCACTTCTATCAACACAATTTAGGATGTAATAATATATGTATTCTGTCACAAATTCCTTGTGTTTATGTTGCATTTTACATTCCAAACACTCACCAAGGTCTTCTCAATTAAGACCTGCATCTAATTTTATGAGGCATTCCAATCATGTCAATCTGACTTTTTGAGATGCATTTTATTTGCTCCTTCCTACTACTTAAGAATGGATTAATATCCTTACAATGATTTGCTTCATCCAACTTCAATATCTTAGCAATTATACAATGTTATATTTCTAATTGTAGCACCTTTGACCTATGAGTGATATTTACACAATCTACTCTAGTATGTAGGTGGTTACAAGACATATTTAAAACAATAAGTTTATTCAATCATTATATTGTGTTTCAATAATATAGCCTATATCTGGTCCTTTTTCATTGCATCATTGCAGTCATACTTCATCTCAACAGGAGTTAATCTTCATAGTCTGCAATCTACATCTATATTGTGCTTTCTCTAAAAATATTTTTTAACTACTAACACTAATGTAGACCACAATAAAAGCATCACCTTCTCAAGAGTTTCATGTCATTCATATACCGTGGGCATTAGCTTCTTCTCTACCTCAGAAATTTTTTGAACCAGAACTCAAGTGTTTTTTAGAACTGAAAATTTTGTTTGAAACTACATCCATCCACAGAAATTCCTTTTTAAATAGCTTTTGAATCTATTGGTGGCAAATTTTTTCTTCTGGACCAAGACTTGAGTGATCATGGTCTTCTTTATGATTCTTGTAACCAAGCAATTGTTACAGTTTTTGCTGCATATAGTTTCTTTTTACATGAGATACTCAATAATGTTACAAAGTGTTATAGGCTCATGTTTTCTGCCTTGTTATGTATCTTTTGCATGCAGAAACTTTTAAAGGGATTTTTTACGTAAGAATAATGATACTAAATCTTATTGCACCAACACTACCAATGTTTAATTGAACTTGATAGGTAACCAGCAGTTACAAAATTGCTCAAAACAGTCAACAGGAATCATCCAGTGATGTCTCACACCTCAACTAGAGTCAATCAAAATATTCACTCATCAAGCACCAGAGTAATTTTTTACAGGTTCAGTATGAATACAAATATTTTCCAGCCAACTCTGAGGCATATCACTCAAAAAACTGAGCTAACAGTTTATGCATAAGCCATTTCAAAGTATTGTGCGGGAACGCATACTACTCAATCAAAAATACTATGTGATTTTACCCCAATGTTGATATCTTCTATCTTATCAAAAATAGCATTTATGAACACTAAAAATTGCCAATTTATCTTCAGCTTCATTTCATTGTGGATTCTCTATCATCACTTTAGAATATTATAAGCAATAAGCTGGTAATAATTGTTTCTTCCAAATTTACTCCCAAAAAAGAATTTGATTTTTCTAGTTGAAATCTAACACCTGAGGTGCTGCTAGCTGGCATAGAAGATGATTTTTCTCTCTCCTTTTCTATATGGTCTAATGACTATTATACTAGGAAGGTAGTTACAGAGAGTAAAGTTCCATGCCATTATCTTAAGCCTGATTTAGACATTATCTCTACCAACATAATTGTTATTGACTAGCAGTATATAAATATTTTTTCATTGTTGCTAAGAAATGCACTGTCCAAAATTCTGGCATCTTTCAGGATCAAATATGTTTTTGCTGTGTGTTTCATCCTAAAATTGTGACTCATTTATATGTTACAATGTTTTTGTTTCTGTACAATTCCTTCAGGGAGTTTTATTTATGGCTTGATCTAATTTGTCTTGTATGTATGTAGAATAAGTTTTAAGGTACTGACAAGATTCATTTTTGTCAGCACATTAGACAAGGCTAATATAATTGTGTTACTTGTGTAGTATTTTGCACTCCTTGTTTTTGCTCTTGCTTTTGGATTATGTGTTAGCATAATTATTTAGTCTTAGCAGTAATGTACTACTAATATACATATATGAACTAGTACTGGTCTAATTGCAACTTCCACTTTAAGAGATGCTCATCAGATTCCTAGTATTTAGACTAATTTCATTTGAATGTTATGTATTTACATGCTAGAGGCAGGTTTAATACTGTCCTGTCTTAGACAAACAGATAAAAATAGCTCACACTTATTGTTCCTGTATATGTAAAATCGATATTTAATGGATTATATCAATCAACCTCAGTAATAAACAATACAAGTGATAATGTATTCAAAATAGTTTATTAGATTAGAAAGCATTGCAAAGAGCGAACCTTTGCAACAATATGAAATTGTGATGGTATTTAGATATAATTGATCGTAGTTGATTATTTTCTCCAATAATGCAAGTCTTGATCTTAGTCAATTCCTAACAGTGCAGTCAGTTAGATGTTTTAAGTGATGCCAAAATATTTCTGTTATGTTTGATGATTCAAAGATTATTACTTGTGAAGCACTTAAATGATAGTGAGCACCTTCTTTACATGAGGTATTGCACACAGCTCTTGTAGTTAGGGATGAAGAACCGCATTTGATTTCATTGAGTAGGTGTAGATATTCTTGGTGGATAATTATTAGTCTCAGCAAATAACTCAACAGATTCAACTTCCAGATCTAGCTGTAGACAAGACAGAACAAAAACAAGAGAGGACAGGAGCAATAGTATATAGTATAATTACAAATCTGAATTACAAGACCACTATTTGCATGAACAGAAGTGAATCTTCTAATCAATATATTCTATACTTCAAGTTAAGTGATAGCTCACCATAAATTATTGTTGAAGTTCAACAATGACTTGCCATATTTTAATCTTATTTATCCAATTATAGCCTTTGTTGGATGCAATAATCATTACAATAATTCTATGAAATATATTTTATGGATGACCACACACACAATTGTTTTGTCAACCCATTGTATTATAAGCATAGAGCTTTAGATAATACCCATCTTTGCTACTCTGACTAGAACACAATGCTACCCTTTTTTCTTTGCATCTGTTGTACATGAATTAATTTCTGGTTGGCCTTAAAGATTTGTTCCTCCATGGCTATTAAACTTGAAGTGTATGCTCCTCATGACCACCACCAAGCTACTATTGCTGGATGTTTCATGGGCACATAAACCAACATCAAGTATTGTATGATGAGTAAGTTTGAGTTACCTGATTATTTATAGATATATGCATGCTTTCATGCTGTTTAAAATATTAATTGCGCACCTGCCTCTGCCAACATGTTCAACTTTCCTTACTTTTTTTGGTATCGCAACTCCTCATCTATGCAGCTCACCATAATTTAGTGGCAAAATGCTTCTTTTCATAGCAAAAAAAAGGTAAATTTAAGCCAAATCTTTACTAGAAAGCTTTCTTGGTTCTTCTCCAAATGATGTGGATGACATATACACCAATCTTAGTTTCCAAGCCAATCAGGCAGGTATCAGCAAATATATCAAGTTTACTTGAGATCCAGAAATCACTATGCCTGTGCTTACGTTTTCTGATGAAAAGTTTACTCCTGCTGTACCCATTTTGACCACATTATAAGTTAATTTGTTCTAGAGAATGATTCTGCTTGAGAGTCAAATTTTGATTGACAAAATTTTAATATTTTTCACTATTTAGTGCCTGTTGGTGATCTCTATACATAATATCAACCAATTCATTTAATGCAGCTTTTGTAGAAGATTGTAAGACCAGTCCTGACTGTTTGTATAATGTTATCCTTAATGAAACTCAAAGCCTTAAGAAAAAATATTTAGGTGATTTTGTACTTCTTCTATTATAAAAGTCAAGTTGAACATTTGATAATTTTAAGATTAAGTAGAATGAAAGCATATCAGTTCTTGTATACCATGCCCCATTTTATGATTAAGGGTTATCTCTAGTATTCCAGTACTAAATAGAGCAACATGTATGTACCTACAACATCAATTAAATCTACTCAATTTTCAAATGCCCTTGCTGTCCAGAACATAAAAAACAATAGCATCAACATAGAAATTGCTTTTCTCAAGACAATATACATATCAGTCAAAAGCTTTATTACATGCCACTTTATGATATTTTGGATTTTCATATATTTAGAAGACACTTGGCCGATTGACTGGGTAAAAGTTTCAATGGTCACAGAAAAAAAGGCTTCACTTTTATGGAATATTAGCACTTCACAAGGCACTAGTCAATGTTAACCTCACTGCTAATGGTACTATTTTATGCTTGTAGGTCAAAGACACTTAAGGTAGCCCAATAGTGTTAGTTGTCCATGCTGTTGACATGATCATTAAGGTGAGATAAATCTACTATTTCTAGCACTATAATATGTATTATGGCTATTTTTAAAGTTCCAAATACTATAAAATGCAGCTTCTATTTGGGTATGGCAGTTACTACTGATCTGCTTGAATATACTCACATTAGCCATCAGCACTCTGTGGACCAGATTCTGCTATAACTTCACTAGCTTGATGCTCATTTAAACCTTATCTCTACCTTTGTAATGGGTAGTAAAAGATCCCATTTCTTGCTGCACATATTTTTTATTATTTAACACCAAAGGCATCAATCTCTACCAAATCCCTGTTAGTAGTATACTATATGGTAGTTTAACAATCTGTCTTAATATTGCATATTCAGTTACTTTGATGTATTGGCAGATGTCCATTCCTACAGTTACTTGCCTCATTGTGGCCAAAAGAGTGCCTTGATGCCTGCAAAGCGATTGTTTTGAACTCACAAGCTTTCCCAAGGCTTCAAGTAATTCTGATGCTTTCACTTACAAGTTATGTAGATTGAAATTGGGCTAATGATGAGAAAACTTATACATGTACTGGGGTTTTCCAAATATCATAGTTAAGAATTCTCTCACGCAATTATCAAAAGTGGAATGGAAGCTGAATATGTTTTACTTAGTAAGGCTGCACACAAAACTCATTTCATGTACAATCAGTATTATGATTTTGACTTTTCTTCACAGTTTTCTATTATACTATGTGAAAATAACACTGGTACTATTGCATTACTAGAAAACCACATCAATCATCAGCACACTAGAACTGTCAAGATATCTATTAGTTACTACTCCTATTCCTATTTCAGATGTGACCCCTGACCCATTTGTGTGATCTGTACCCACCCACATCTTTTTCTATACAACTCTAAAACTCAAACTTACAACTTTATTGTTCCGACTCAGCAGTTCATCTCTACAACTCTACAATACTTTGTAATAAAATATTTTATTCTACAATGAAACTTATCATTGTTTGCTCAAAAATTCTTTTGGACCTTACAAAAATCTAAAGAGGTTATGTAACTGCATCCTTGTAATTGCATATTTCTAACTGTGTTCTGATGGTTTCTACTGAACTCTTCACTTTTTTACTTCTCCCAACAGAAGTACGCTTCCATAAGCAACATGTTCCCATAATGTGTGATAAGTAGCATTCTTACTCAATAATATAACATTGTTTTTTCCTTTCTTTCTTCTTGTATCACTTAGTATTGTGATTCCAATTACAGTGCATAGTATATTTTACCTCTTTTTTCCCCTTTTTTATCAAGGACATTGATATCCATTTACAGGATACTTGAAAGTGCATTTGTAAAAAGTTCATAGTTCATTTTACATTTCTAGGACTGACCAATTTTTGAATGTACCAAAAAAAGATCTTGCCCAAGATAGCACATTTATTTCACTTGTCTAAAATTTTTCCTTTTGCTCATAGATCAAGACTTTGATGAATATATTTGATTTTTATACTGTACACTCAGAAGTGCAGCAGTGTTAGGAATGTAACACGCAACATAAACACAAGAAACCTGTGCCAGAATACGTATATTATTACATCCTAAATTGTGTTGATAGAATTGAGATAACTTTATCAACACAACAAAATATCACTTACTGAAACTTGTTCTCATAATCTAAACTGAAACTTTAACATAGCATTAGGAGAAATGTATTGCAGCTACAGAACAGAATTAACTCCCTTAAGATTTAATTCCTGACAAGCGAGCAAATTCTTTTGATCGCTCTTTTTTCTCTTTTGTTGACAATCTCTTGCAGAGAACTTTACTATTTTACAGTACATAGTCAAGATTTTTTCTGGTTACAATCACTATTCTGAATTAACTTTGTTCTTAGTTATCAGTTTCTATTTTTACATTTTTATTTGATAGTTCTCAACCAATATTTTGAAAAACTTGCATTTTCCTCAAATAGAACGCTTTGGAAGTTTTTTTCTACCAGCAGAGTAATTTATATCATCATGAAATTTAGTCTTTTCTTAAGTACAAATATCAATGAAATTCAGCACAGGTCTTAGATATATTAGTGGTGCATATTAAACCTCAACATATTTCAACTTTAGTAGCTACTTTGAACTTTGAGGACTTGCTAATTACTTCTCAGTTTTCTAATTTTTATGGAAACATTGCTGCTTTTAAGCCATGATATCCCTACGATTTTAGGCCCAGACAAGTATTAAGCCATTTTTCCTTCATTAGTTTTCTTTAAAAAGTTGTTTATTTATTTTTTTTCCTGGATTTGATTGCTTTGCTTGCCTTTTGCTGCTACCATATCTTAAAATCAAAACAGTAGCATTGCGGTAACTTGTTTTTTTTTGTTAGCTATTCCATTATATGAAATAATTCTTGATAACATAGTGCTTTTTACTATATTTGTGTTGAAGTCACCTTTTAATCCAATATTTTTTAAATATATAACTAATTTCATTAGTTTGTCTTGTGTTAGGCACGCCAACCAAAGACAAGAAATAAGATTAAAGAATAAAACACGTACTTTATTATCTGTGTTTCCGACAC